>CAKNWT010191768.1:0-10626 GCA_932066315.1 Andricus coriarius
AACCATCAACTTCTTTCTCAAGACCTAATCGCTTTGGACGCAAGACGATGCTGTGCGTTTGGTGGGATCAGCAGGGTGTCGTCTACTATGAGCTATTAAAACCTGGTGAAACTGTCGATGCTCACCGCTACCACCAACAACTAATCAAATTGCGCCGTGCTTTGCGTGAAAAAAGGCCGGATTATGAAGAAAAACATGAGAAGCTGATTTGTCTTCACGACAACGCCCCATCGCACACGTCAAAAATGGTCCAAAACTACTTGAAAACACTCAACTGGAAGGTGCTACCTCATCCCGCTTATTCACCAGACCTGGCCCCTTCTGATTACCAGCTGTTTTCGTCGATGGGTCACGCGCTCGTTGAACAACACTTCGATTCGTACGATTACGTCGGAAAATGGCTTGACGAGTGCGAGAAAAATACTTTGAATAAAGTTTGTTTTATTTTCTGCAAAAAAAAACGAGTTTCTTTTGCCTAAAAAACAGCGGATTTAAGCTTATACACCTGTAACTTACTCGATCTACGTACTTTAAAGTGGGGGTCTAGGGGGTTAGAAGTTTGTTCTCCACGAGGATCGCAATCACTATAGAGATTGCGTTGAGATTCAATATTTCTATCTTCATGATTTACAGGATTTCTACAAGGAAAAGCACAAGGAAAAGGATAAGTCAGTTTGTGAAGCTGCATTAACCCTTTCTATTCTTTGCTGTATCGTTTGCTGTTATCGTCCATATTTACAACGAGTCTCGAAAATGTTTTTCGTCAAGTTAGAGAGATCGAAAGATAATTAATAATGTTTAGAGAGACAAGTACAATAACAGGATAAGAAAAACAAGAGGTAAGAATATACGGGAGAAATAATTCTCTCTGAAGTTGAAAATGATATAAAATGTAAACACATGTGTTCATGTAAATAATCTGGAGTGCCTGCCCTAAAATTATTTGCTGAAGTTTCTATTTATATTTCATTATAATTCATTTTATTCTGGAATATTCGGAATTTAAAATTGAGGAATGTGCTTTGAAATATTTCAGAGACCATTTTTAATTGTTTGGCCCCACGTTGGGCGCCAAATTGTAACGCTACTTTTTTAAATCAAAAATAAAATTTGGTGGTCGTTTTAAATAGCGTACAAAGAACCCTAATCAAAAGAAAGTAAGCTAAATAAATAGTTAATTTAGAATAACTTCTCAAAATGAACAATCTAAATAATTAATATAACTTACATTTTTGGGCGCCAGTGCTTTCTTGGGATAAAAATAAATCAATTTAGCCAAAGTAAGTGAGAAAAAGTGATATACGGAATCTATATTCCAAAAGAGAGAGGGAGAGAGAAACTCACTGAACGCTAAACGTTTCAGGACAAAAAGAAAAAAGGAAACCTGTCAAACCTTATTCAAAATGATACACATTATTCCAAAAGAAGAGATAATCCAAAAAATCGAGAATGGTGAAAGATAATAAGATAAAAATAAAAAAAAGCAAAAGATAAACCAAAATTAAAGAGACACTTAATTCTTTATTCTTATTTCAATTAACAACAATTTATTAAAAATTTAGGAAAAATTTGACAAACTAAACATATAAAGAGACTTACTTATTTCAACTAATTCAAATGTAGGCAAACGGGTTTCGATAGCATTAAATTACAATAATTAGAAAAAATCCACAGCATAAATAATAGAATATAATTAGCAATGACTGGGGTTTTGAAAGAATAATACGGGGGAAATCGATATCGCAAGGTCGTAAAGAGAAGATTGAATTAACAGGCAAAGGGGTTTGAGTGGGACAAATAGGTAAAGGGGATTTAATTTGACAATTAGGTACAGGGGGTTCATAATCCGAAATAATAAAATACATACAATATAATAAAATATACAATATATTAAAATAAATAAAGCAAAGGGGTTCTCAAAAACAAATACAAAAAGGGGTCTCGAAAATGGTCATAAAAGGCGTTCTTAACACTATAAAAAAAGGGGTATCGCACTTCAAGATATAAAGGTCGAAATTCGATAATTAATGTTTAACGCACGAAGTTTCTCAACACTATAAAAAATAGGGACATCGTAATTCAAGATCTAAGGGTCGAAATTCGGTCTCAAAACTATAAAAATGGGCATTGCAATTAAAGATATAAAGGTCGAAATTCGGTAATGAAGGATTAACATATGAAAGGTCTCAACACTATAAAAAAGGGCATCGCAATTCAAGGTATAAGTGTCGAAATTAATTTCAATTTGGAATCTTGGCAGTAAATTTGGCATTCGGCTCTCCAGATTATAATAGAAGGGACCCCGCATCAAATGTATGGGTAAATGGCTTTCAGTGGATTTGGCTGAAACTCGTTAAATATGTAGATTATAAGGTCCTAATAAAAGATCCAGCAAAAAAAAAAAAAAAATTAAGACAAATGGAGCAAGGTCAGTACCAAATGCGAGTTTGAAAATTATCTATGTTGCGCGCATCTCAGTACTGGCGAACGCGAAGCGCTCAAGTTTTGAATGTAAAAAACATTACTGGTATAACGTTAAAAACGGTGCTCCGGTATGGTCCATATCAAATGAGGGTAATATTACCATAATATACTTCGCGCGCTAGTCCAACCGACAGAACGCTAAGGGCTTGAGATGCAGTCTAAAATTCAAAACAAACTTCGGTGAGCGCAGATAATGTGACAACGTCCGTTCGAAACAAGGCAAGGTTATTTCAAAGATATATATCGTGCGCTTCTAAAAACAGCCTCGGCGAGATGAATATCAAATGAGATTAATATTACAATGATATACATCGCGCGCTGGTCTAACCGACTGAACGCTAAGCGCTCGAGACGTAGTCTAAAATTCAAAACATGGCACCGTTTTTAACGTCATAACAGCTACGCTTCATTCATTGAAAATCTTGAGCGCTTAGGGTTCGGCTGTTTTAGGAAGCGCGCGATATATTTCTTTAAAATAACCTTGCTCTGTTTCAATCGGACGTAGTCACCTTATCTGCGCCCACGGAAGCATGTTATGAATTTTAGACTGCATCTTGAGCGCTTAGCTTTTGGTCGGTTCGAATAGCGCGATGTGTATCATTGCAATATTAACCTTATTTGATATTGATCCACCGGGGTACCGTTTTCAACGTTATAGCAGTGATGTTTTCTTACATTCAAAACTTGAGGGCTTAGCGTTCGCCAGAATTAGGATGCGCGCAACATAGGTCATTATCAAACTCGCATTTGTTACTGACCTCGCTCCACCGCGCCGTCGTCTCTCCCCTTCCAGCATATATGGGGATTCATTGGTTTCAGGAAATTGAGCGCTTTGCACCGTATAGCGCAAAAACTGTCAATTTTTCTCAATTTCTTTTGCCGGATCTTTTCTTAGTACCTTACATTCTACATATTCACTAAGTTTCAGTCAAATCCATGGAAAGCCATTTTCCCATACATTTGGTGCGGGGTCCTTCATAGGTACATATTATCAATCATTTTTAAAACAATTAATGATGATAGTTTAGTTGAGGACTTAAAGAAGTACGTTCAAAAGATAAAACAAAATGAAATACTGGAACAACTTGGCTAAATCATTAAGAAATCAGAATCCGCACTAAATTAATTTCAATAACAGCCGCCGTTGAGGGACAGAGAGATTCCGAACTCTTTCGTACGAGGGGGAGCGAGAGGAGAGAATCATCCCATCGATGCTTTTTAGGCCGGCTATATTCTGGCAACAATGTGGAGAACGAGGAGCCCTTGCTTCTAACTGTAGGTGTTGACTGAACTCTTGGATAATTCAGATAAAAAGAGAGAAACAAAAAGGCATAAAAAGCCAAAAAATATATATTCAAAACAGAAACATTTGTAGAGTAAATACCCAGGCGAAGTTACCTATTTTTACGTTGAATTTTGTAGTAACTGCCTCGGTTTATCGAAGGCACCGAGGATGCGAAGATCTGATGTGGGTTGAGGCGGCGGTGGATCCAATCGATCGGTTGCGTAGGTGGCGAAAATCTTAACGACTCTCGCTCGAGATCGCGGAATTAAGAAATTTAACACCAAAAATTAAGAACAGCTCAACATTTTTAAAAATTAAAATAAAAAATTATAAAATAAAATAACAAGATAAATAAATAAAACATAAAATAAAATGGAATAAATAAAGAATATAACAAAAGAGAGGAGTGCCGCATTTTATTCTCGGTGTACTCTCGGTGCGAACACGAGAGCTTTTGATTTAAAAATATTTACATGGAATTTAGTTTGTGAATTGCAGAAATTCTACAATATTACACAATACTCATCGTTACTGTAATGTTGTAGGTTTCACCTGCAAATTACTTTGTTTGGTTTGTATTTTTATTAATTTGTAAACAGCTCTTCCTCTCTTGGAGGAAATCTCCGCGAAAAAACGAGGCTCGATCGAGGGCCCACTGGTTCGATTTTTTAAATATTTTATTCATTTGTTTTTGTTTATTCTTTGAAATGTTTTACCATTTACTTTCTTTTCTTTGTACACACTCTCATGGGCTTTTCATAAGGAGAAAGAGTAAGAGTCACTCTTACTAATTCTGTTGGGTTTTTGTTTTCTTTTTGTTTACGTCATTCGCCGAGTTTTGAGGACGAGAGGGGGATGGAAGAAGGAGTGAGTTCACTTGCAGCACGAAACGCCATCAAGGATCAGCGTTATGGACTACGAGGACGCAAGGCAGGTTGAAGTCGCACAGGCACAGGCGCAACCGAGGGTTGTATACCGGGGGTGGAATGTGGATGTCACTCCCGGATTCCAAATCCTGTACCCAGGGCGATTCAAATCTCACCGCCGAAGATTCGTCGCAGTACCACTATCACCATCTTTTGGGCATAAAGGTCCCGAAATCTCCCTCCATCCGCCATGACACTGCGCTAGCGCAGAAGACACATCTCGTCTCCCCGCGCAGAAGGGGAGAAATTGGGCGGTCTGCGTACCGTCGAGTGAAGCGAACTCCTTTTCTTTATCGTTCGAGCCTCGTGTGAGGAATTTTGTATTATTTGTTTCGCTACTTGCGTTTTGGAGTTGTTGCCACAGAGTGGTTTGATTATCGTTTGCTTTATTAAACCGTTGCAAAGTACGGATCGGTGCTGCTCTGGATTTTCTGATTAAGGTAGGCGGAATTATTTAATTTATTTTGTTGTTGTTAGTGTTTTGACAATTACTGTTGTTCTCCACATGGCGTCAGTGGCCGCGGAGAGTTGTTAAACTGTTTTTGTTTGCTCCAGGGCGGAATTTACTTATCTTCTTTGTCTAGTTTTTCTTATAAACTCCGTGAAAGATTTGTTGCAATTATTTTGATGTAAAATTAATGTTTATTATAATATCAAGAAGGGGGTTATCTTTCTTATTTATTATCTATAGTGACACCTTGTTTTTCTTGTTTGTAAATTTCTCTTTACGACGCTGTTTATTCGTGACAATTCTGAATAAATATGATTAATATTGTTTCTTAATGTTTAAATAATGATTATTTATTTAAGCGACCTCTCAGATTCGTCTTTTATAGTTGAGTCTTTCAGGTACTCGCGCCGCTCTCCGGAAATGCTGTGCTATGTCGGTACTTTTATTTAGTTTGTTGTTGTGTCTTTGACTTTCTTCCAGGGCAGCAAAATGTCTTTTGCTTGGCGCCATCCAAAATTAAATTAAAAGTCCTGGGGAAAAAAATATAAAGCCTCTTTATTTTAGATTATATTTTTAATAAAATGGAGAAGGAAGAATCTTCGTTTTATTACATTGATGTTTTACAGCAGCTTACCTATGATGATTTTCCTGTAATGAATTTCCTATAATTTTTTCGCTATCATAGGAATAACTATAGTAAAAATTGTAGGAATAATTATAGGAAAAGTTATATAAATAATAATCGAAAAACATATAGAAAAATAATTATAGACATGAATAATATTGAAATAATCAATGCAAAAAATAGAAGAAAGTATGAATTAATCATGTATTCTGAACAACTCACACAAAATCACATAAAGAATTGACATATTTAAAGGAGTTTTAACCATTTTTCATATAATACTGTGTGAGTAATTCAAAATAAATCATTGATTTATAATTCTACATTTTGAATTAATTATTTTTATATTATTCATTCCTGCCGTTTTTTCCTATAATTTTGGCTACGATTTTGTCTATGAAAATTCCTATAATTTTCCCTATAATTATTCTTATGATAGCGAAAAAATCATAGGAAATTCATTATATGAAAATCATCATAGACCTATAATGATTTTCCTATCATACTTTTTCGTAAGGGATCAGAGGTGACTTTTGGAAATGCAGCACACGCCCGTTTAAATATTCAAAGAAAGTACGGTAGGAACGCCTCAAGCGGTAAAAGGCCTAAATATAAGGTCGCTCATTACGTGCGGATCAGTAGAGAGAAAGGCGTCTTTGCGAAAGGTTATGAAACTGGATGGACAGAAGAGATTTTTAGGATAATGCGGGTAATTTCGTGTCGTAGGCAAATACCATATGTTCAGGATTTACAGGATCTGGCTGGTGAGGATATAGACGGAGCTTTTCACGAGAGAGAATTATCATGTGTAAAGAAAGAGACTGATATTGCTGAGACACACTTTATAATTGAAATAGTGACACGCAGTAAGGGGAAAAGTTCCAAAAAACAATTACTTGTCAATTGGATGGGATAATCCGATAAATTTAATTCCTGGATACGTGCCACCGGTCTAAAAAATTTACAATGAATAACGATAAATTTAACCTAATTTTACCGAGCAATAGCAGTATGAAGTATTTTCCGCACAATACTACAACTCCCTTTACTACACAACTAGCACACGAAATACTTTTACAGGGCCGTTGGGCTGATACAATTTACCTGATCGAATGGAAAATCGCACAGCTCTGATGACGAATGTGTCGAGTAGTAGTATGGTTGAAGAGAAAAATGAGGAAAATTACGAAAGGAAAATTAAAGAAACCAAAATTGACGGTGAAGATTTGCTTGTTAACTACTCGCTTCCTTACGTTCTTAAAGGAGACGCAGTTTGTCTGGGCTTAATAATAATGCTATTAGAGATAAATACACAGCAAGTATGTTGACTGGTAAATGGTTAAGTCGTATGTCTCCGAGTTTCGACCTGGTGTGTTCCCACAGGTAAACGATCACGTCCGAGCGGTAACCAGTCCACCGATTGCTCGAGAACACGTAGGCTTAATTTTCCAAAAAGACAAAGATTGTTATGTCAAAGTTGCATACATTTGTCGAGACGATTGTGAGATGAAAGTTCGTCATTTTCTTGCAATAAGTGAGAAAGTATCTCGTATACTTGGTGATGTACAAACACCTCTTTTATGCATTATTCATGTCGACACCCGAAACTACATTTTCGCATCCGCACGAGTTACTCAGTTTTCCTCTTTGAATTACATTTCTCTTCTTCAGACTCAATTTCGTACGAAAGAAATAGATATAAAAGATCATGCTGGACTTCCAATACCATTCGAGTTGGCACTTTGACAGTTCCACTTCTATTTAAAAAAATTGATTAGAGAATGGTGAAGAAGAAGAAATAAAAATTATATGTCTAGTAATAATACTGAGTTATTACGTAGATTACTCGGAACAGGTGTTAACGTTTTAAATGATGTCGATACGAAAGTGCCCCTTAATCAGGCATTAAACTCGCGTATTACTGAATCTGGTAAAAAATCAAAAATAAATGGGAATAAACGGAAAAAAGTTAAGAGACTTAGTGTAACACGTAAATCAAAGAAGAAGGAGAAAGGGGTGAAAATATGAAATCTAAAAAGAGAATCAATATAAGTAAGAAAAGGAAAAATAAGAAACCACAGAAGAAACAAACGCGTAAATCTAGCGCAGTAAAAATCGTTCAATTTCACTTTTTTGGCGGTTAATCAGTAGATTATTATGTGATGTCATTTTTACACTCACATTCTAGCGAGTGTTTAAAAACTGAACTAGATCTTTTTTCTCTTTCACCTACTCAAATATCTATTCAGAGCTCGCAATGAGTCTATTATAAGCCCTTTTCATCGCTGACCGACGATTCGCCGATAGAGTTTGTCATTCCAGGCCACGGCGAATAATACATAAATCTCGCTCATATAATGCTCAGTATGCGCGTCAAGCTAGAAGCACCGGCACAAACTTCCGCAAATGCAGCTGATCTGAAATGTGTAACTGTGATAAACAACTTACGTTACTTCATTCGATGTTCAGTTATGTGGACGTATATTTTAATCAAAAACTGGTTTCTCCCCCAAACAACACATACGCGTACAGAGCTTACCTGGAAACATTGCTCAATTATGGACCAGCTTCAAAAAAGAGCCATCGGCTTCCGCTCTCTGGTGTGTAGATACTGCAGGAAATATGGAAGATTTGTCCACCAAAGATACAAGCATTGATATCCTTCGGGCTCATTTTGGTGCAGGCCGAACAGTTGATCTGATCGGTCATCTGCATTGCGACATTTTCAATGAATATAAATTTCTTCTCAACGGAGTTGAGATGCGTCTTCGATTCGTACGTACAATAGATGGTTTTTGCCTTTTGGATTCCGTGAGGACATACAGTTGACACATTTTGGAAGCATCGCTCCTCGTACGTCGTTCAAAATTAAGCCCCGGAAGTTTACTAGCATACGCGAAAGACCTAGCATAAGGAACACCAAAATACCCGATAACAAGAGTGGAGGTCAAAGCGCTCACTTAACATGGCGGCATTCAGGGTGAAACTCTTCATAATGTTATTCTCGGTCAATTGCCTAAAAGAATAATAATTGATTTCATCAAATACCCTCGAAACCTCTGCAGTCAGATTTTTCCAAAAATAAACTTCAGGTTGATGCCTATCAGACTCTTTTCTCTGACACTGGTATTCACTTTTTTAATGAGGGTAATTATATTGATAGAAACGATTATCCGAAATGATTCTGCCTATTTGCTTTTGATCTTACCACTGATCTTTCTGCAAATAGTTATTCTCACTGGAATCTCGTAAAACATGGAAGTCTACGAATAGACGTGCGATTTGAAGAACCACTCGCCAACACATTAAATTGTATCGTTTACGCAGAATATGATAACGTTTTGGAAATCAATGCGTCTAGGCAAGCTTTGTTGATTTTGTAGGATAACAAATCATTTTCATATACGCCTCCACTTCTCAGAATTTTACATATGGGGCATAATTTCTCAAGTGTACCCACCTCAAAAATGAAAGTTGTCCGATCGGGCTAAAAATTGGCATAATTGTAGTCCTATTAGATAGCACTCCTCACACCAAAAATTAATTAATTCTGATCATTATTTATCAAAGTGGAGGGGGTACAATTTTTGGTTTTTTAAGAAAGGCCTTACTTTCAAACATTTGTAACTTTTTTCCTATTGCTTTAAAAAAAATTTCACTACAGATGTTTTTTATAGATTTTTTCACAAAATTTTTGGTGGTCGCAACGATTTTCAAAAAAGTCAAAATTTGACCCTAATTTTTGAAAATCAAAAATAAATTTGACTTTTTTTCAAATTTCGACACTTTTTTTTTCTTCAAAATAATTTTAAAAGAAAGCTGAGATTTTTTCCTATAAGGTCCCCAATTTTCAGAGTGGCAAATTTATTTGTCTTCGAGTAATAGAACGATACGTAAACAAAATGCCATAATAGAGCGGCTGGCGCGCGATCTCCCCTAGTGCGCTCACGCCAAGGATATTTGTGCAACGCTTTAGTGCCAGTTTTTAAAGTTATGTAATATTTTATGCTACTAAAAAAACTGTTTTTTTTTCAAAAAGTGAGTCATAAAGCAACTAATCTTAAACTCCGTGGTTTTGCCCACGACTTCCGTTTGAAATTCCCTGCACTACCAGAAGAAGCTCAAATTTGCAGTTCATGTAGATACCAACTCAACAACTCAGCGGGAATATCATCCTTGAACTCTGGTGATATCGCAGAACCATCATCTGACGATGATGAA
This sequence comes from Andricus coriarius, assembly GCA_932066315.1. Taxonomy (NCBI): domain Eukaryota; kingdom Metazoa; phylum Arthropoda; class Insecta; order Hymenoptera; family Cynipidae; genus Andricus; species Andricus coriarius. The sequence continues at coordinate 9,993 of CAKNWT010191768.1, forward strand.
GAGTAGCTATATGACAGCGAAAAAGATTAAGATATCTTAAGCACCAATCTGCAGTGTGAAAAAAAAATATCATAAAGCTGGTGTTGAAGTACTTGGTCAAATCATCGAAAAATGGAATGCCTCTAAAGATCTTCAAGAACAATTTGAACATTTTTCGCTTGCACCAAAATCTTGGGGCGAAGAAAACTGATGCAAGTGCTCAATACATCAGAGCGAAAAGCAAGAAATGTCAAAAAATTAGTTTCAGAGCATGGAATTCTTACGCTTCCGAATCCAAAAAGAGGAAGAGCATTGACTCCTGAAACTAAAACTCTAGTGAAAAAGTTTTATGAACGCGATGACATAAGTCGAATGATGCCAGGGGTGAAAGACTTTGTGTGGATGAAGAATGATGATGAAATTGATTCACATGTTAGAAAATTATGATTTCTGTGAAAGGCTGTTGAAATTAAAAACTCGTCCCTTTATTTCAAAGGAACCTGGGGAGTTTTTGATTTGCTTCGGTTTCGCTGAGAACTACGCGTTCTTAATTCATAATGCAGCTCAATCATTCCACTGCAATAAGGACCAAGCTGCAATATTCATTGTGGTGATTTATTATACAAAATATAGAGAGCTCAAGCATGTAAGTATC
>CAKNWT010191772.1:0-20257 GCA_932066315.1 Andricus coriarius
CTATCCAAAAAAGCCTCTTTAATTTTTGAGGCTTTTTTCTACAATAATATGTTTCATAATTGTTTTTTAAATTTGAGTCATATATTATAATTATTTTTAAAATTTGACCACAAACTCTTGACATGTTGACTCCAAAATTGAAAAACTCTTGTTTCGTACAAGATATCACAGGTATTTTCTTTCTTTTACTTTTAACAATATATATATATTTTATAATATCTTTTTTAAAAACTGTTGTTATTCATATTTATATATCATTTATTTAGATACTTTGAAAAAGGCACGCAGTGTTAGCCGAAACGTCAGAATATTAATAAACGAACTTTTCAGTAATTTCGTTTATTAATTCTTTTATTTTAATGAAGACCGTAAGACCAACGAAAATAATACTTACGCATATTTATATTGACGGTCGAAGAAAGGTTTGATTTGATTCTTTCAAATCTGATTATTTATTTAAGAATTATTTTGTTTCAACAATTATTTTTGCTAAATCTAATTAATTATTAAGCCACGCCTAATGAAAAATAGACAAACAGTTGAAAATTTCAGAAAAAACCGCCACATTCTACCAATCAAGCAAATAGAATATTATTAACAATGATTATAAATTGTTTAAACAATTATTTTGTTAACTTGAATTCATTATCACTTCACTCCAAATGAAAATTAGACAAAAAGCCAGAAATGTTAAAAAACCGCATCTTTCTAGCATTATTCAAATATAATATTATTAATAATTATAATAAATTGTTTAAACAATTAATTTTCTTGACTCTAATTAATTACTTAACTTATCTTAATTGAAAACTTGACTAAAAGTGCATTTGTTTAAACTGCGATTTTGTAGCATTTTTCTAAGAGAATATTATTACAATTGATAATAAATTGCTTAAACAATCACTCCTGTTAACATTGGTGAACTATCACATTCCTATAATTGAAAATTGGATAACAAGTGGGAAATTTAAAAAAAAACCGCGTCTTTCTAACTCCATTCTATGATAAAATTGCTAAGAACAATAATAAATTGTTTAAAAAATCTATGTAGCCATCTAATTATCAGTATGAGGTGGTCTTTTATGTGCCGGAAACAATGTTCATTGAAAAAACCACAAAAAAAGTCATAATTAGCGCGAAAAACTCGCAAAACCCATTTTTTCACTTATGGGGTTTCTTTGGAATCCTATAAAACAGACTTATGGTATTGATATTTAAAAAATGTTACTTTGCTCGTATTCTGCAGCTAATTGTGAAGAGAAACGTTAAGTTTCAACTCGATTGAGATAATATTGAGGAGTCTGAATAATATTTACATAAACTTCTTTTTTTCTTATGGGAAATACGTATTAAACTTCATGGGGCTTACGGCACCTCTAAATATCATTTTTTTTTTAACAAAAAAAATGGATTTATTTTTTTGTAGATTCGACAAAATTTCTGGGGTGTCCCCAAAAAATTTAAAAAAAAATTCCAATGCATTTTTGGACCACCCTAGTATGGATGGATATGTGAAAGGATGGTTGTGTGGATGTCGCCCTTTTTTGTTAACATGATAACTTAATGACAGTTGTAACTAAATTTCTGAAATTTTGAGAGCTTATTTTTACGCTTTTAGCACTTTATAATGTTTTAATAATGGGTTTTTTATACAAAAGCTTTTTTCAATAACATAATTGAAAGTTGATGTAAGAATATAAAAGATTCCTTAGCTCGAGGTGGATCGATTTACTTGTAATATTAATACGTTTTATTAAAAATTGTGGAAGTTATAGTCGCTTACAATATTTTAATATTGTTATTTACAGTAAAAAAGTTTCTGATACCATAGTTCAAAGTTGATGCAAGAATAGAGAATACACCTTGATTCGAGACGAATTTATTGATCTACGAGGTATGTCCGGAAAGTATCCGACCTTGTAGTGTACCAAGAGTAAGAGTAGGTGTAAGAACCACTCTTCAATTTGAGTATCACTCACAGACTCGACACCATACACTTTCTGAATCATGATTATTATTTCCAAACATGAATGACCAAGTTTTTTGCAGGTTCCTGACACTCCCCCCTAAATGGTCAAAACCTATTTTGGCAATAGCACAATTAGGTACAAAGTTATAGAGCACAAGGTCGGAAACTTTCCGGACATACCTCGTGTAGCATTAATGAAAGTTTGTAAATGAAATATCATTAATGCTTCCTCTATGAGGAAGCAAATACTTTTGCTATTTAATCATAATAAGGAAGCAAGGTTTCATTAAAATGAGCCCCATGAAATTATAAATACAATCAAAGGGTAATCGAAATGAAAGTTAATCGAACCCGAGGTCGAGTTCGCAGCTAGTTTATAATATTTTGTTTTAACAAAATATTACAAACTTTTGAATTCATGTTTTTAGATTAAAACGAAACAATTTTGCCTCATTACATGGACTCTTTATGTGGCTTTGAAAGGATCTATCGCGATTGCATTTTCACCCTACGCATGGCTGTCTGAGTTCTACTGTGATATGAATGTTTCCCCATGGGAGTGTCGTCACATATTGATTGGAATGGGGTGGTGATGGTAGTTCATAGTGGAACCCTGTAGACTGACGCTTATACTACACTATATAGGACACATAACACGTATTTCATGGGAAAGTGAGGGAGTGGGGGTAGCCATTACTACTCAGATAATGATATCGCGTTCGAGCATTTGTCACGCGCGCGCGCCTCTAATGAAGCTTTAGAAGCCCCGCTACGATGCATTACTATAAAGTTATAGACGCTCTGCCCCACACATGCAAATCGATACAATTATAACTGCTTCCACTCTTGAAAGGAAATTGCTCTCCATTACATAATATCATTTCAGGAATGCATCCGTTAATTAAATCATTTGTCATCAATTATTCAGTACTACCTAACCATCTTTAATCAATATCGATGCAAATTCCAATCTTAATCCTTTAACGGCCAAGCCTTGATCCCGTTAAATAAAAAATCTGAAAAAATTTAGAAATCATGTATGGTCACTTTCTGATCGATTTTTGAAAAAACTTTTTTTTCCATTTTTATAATTTTCTCGGTTTCTATTGAGTATACGGTAACTTATAACCACCTTACGAGATACGGCATATTCCACTTTGATCTAATGTACGTATCTATTTTTCAGAATTCTAAGATTGTTACCTGAAAAATGGGGAAATCGAAAATAGTGAACGTTGCTCAGCTGCAACAGTGGCCGTTAAAGGTTTAATCCTATAAAAACAATTTAAGACGATATGCCAAAACTATGTGCTTTTAAAACTTTCTATCCTACCGATGCTATCCATGAATTGCAAATTTCAATAATTTGGGGCCGTTTAAAAACTACGCCACGCTATTTTGAACACTTTTTCTATCCCTCCCCTTTTTCTTCACAGATCATCAAACAAGACTTGAACCCCCCAGAGTGACATCACAAATACGAACACCACTTTCAACAAAACAGTTGAATTTTCAACAAGAAAACATTAATTTTCTGCCAAAACAGATGAATTTTCCACGAATGAGTTGAGTTTTCAAGCTAAAAAGTCCAATGTTTTAGAAAACAGTTGATTTCTGAATTCGAATAGATGAACTTTCAAACCAAATAGTTGAATTTTCAAGCCAAAGACACGAATTTTCAACCGAATAGTTCAATTTCCAATCTACAAAGACTAATTTTCAACCAAATATTCGAATCTTAAAGCACTACAGATGAATTTTCAACAAAGCAGTTGAATTTCTGACCAAAAAAGATGACATCTTAACAAAATAGTTTAATTTTTGTTAAATAATTAAGGCCCAAGCAAAACGGTTAAATTTGTAACCAAATAGTTAAACTTTCAAGCAAAAGGGACGAAATTTAAACAAAATAGTTGAATTTTTATTCAAATAGTTGAAATTTAAACTACAAAGATGAATTTCCAACCAAATGGTCGAATTTTTAACCAAAAAGATTAAACCTCAACCAAAAGCAGTTGTATTTTCAACCAAAAAGTAGAATTTTTAGACCAAAGACGAATTTTCCATCTAAAAGAACGAATGCTCAACAAAACCTTTAAATTTTCAACAAAATAGCAGAATTTTTAACAAAATAACCAGAAAGGATTTTTCACTTTAGGGTGAAAGGAAAAATTTCAACCAAATCCGAAAACCTTAGTCCGAATAACCGTGAAGCCAATTTTCTTGCTTTTTATCTATTGTGAATTAATTTAAATTTCATTTGATACAATAAAATGCTGAAAATAAACGGGTTTTATCATCAAATGTTATTTTCAATATATTTTTTAACAATATATTCAAACTATAGCCAATTTTGATGATTGTTGAGACCATCACAATTACTGGGACATTTACCTTAAATTTGAAATCAAACCTGTTTAACTTTTAAGCAGGCGGTTAAATTTTCAATCAAAAAGATTATTTTTCTGCCAAAAAAGAGGAATTATAACAAAATACATAAATTTTTAACTAAATTGTCAAATTTTCTACAAAAAATGATAAATTTTCAATCAATAATGAAATATTTAAATTTTCATTAAGAAAATTGTCAACCAAAAAAAAACGAATTTTCAACAAAATATTTAAATTTTCAAGGAAATAGTATAATTTTTAACCAAAAGAGATTACTTCTGAACTACCAATATAATAGTAGACTTTTCAATTAAAAAGAATTAATTTTCACCGAAAAATTGTTGGATTTTCATATTGGGTTTTATTAATTCATTTTACGTTTAAACGATAAAAAAAAGGAAAAAGGAGAAGTTTCTCGAAAACAGGGGAAAAAAAAGGAATTCTGCAAGAATGGGGTGTAGAGGGGAATAGGGGAAAGCGTATGAAATTTGTATATAGATGATTTACTTGTAAAAATTATTGTTTCGAAAATAAACATGGTTTATTTCACAATCTCTAAAGCTCAAGACCAAATGCCACAAGAAAAACGCATTTTAATTCTGTAAAAGTTCATTGTTTTAGAATTGTTTTAGTTGAGAATAAAGATAAATACTTCTTTCTACTTTCTCAATGAGGTAGTAATCACTTTAATCAGTGCTCTTCGTTTTATGGAAAATCCATTCCAGACATTGGGATTTTAAAGTGTCGAAGATAACAAAGAAAACAACTTGGGTAACTGGTAACTGCCTACGAAGAGCTGACCCTTGTGCGAGGATTCCACGAGGAAATACCCTTCCATTAGTTAAATTGTTTTCCTGATACGGAACCTATTCTTTCCTGGCCCTCAATAGGGCACATTTTCTAGAAGACATTTACTTCAGAGAAATCCGATTTCTACTTTGTGATTTTCCTTAACGAAATTAGAAAGGAATGATCTTTCAAGCAGATGATACATTCTGTTAGACTCTCTCTCTTTATTTCCAACCTCTAAATAAGAATATAAAAATTCAGAACAAGTATTCTACACTGTTAAAAATAATATTAAATTTAATATAATCATGTGTATTAAAATTAATATATCAAGCATATATGATCGCCATTAAAAGAGTGTATATTAAATTTCATATACATTCGTGTTAATCACTTACAAGGAAAATCAGATAATTCTACTTTACACAAATTCAAAATAAGTTTAGCAGTCATTTTCGATCATAAATAATAAAACATGATACCGTCTTCCTATTAACCAAAAGTAAAATTGGATTTCAAGTCGAAAAGTTCAATTAAGCAAATAAATAACAGAGCTAACCTACAATCAACTGTATTTGCATTAAATGCTTACCATTCAGAGCGAATTTAGGGAAAAGTTCCACCCGTACATTGCACTTTCATTATAAATAAGAATTCACTGCACCAATGTGTGTTACAATTCAGTAGCGGTAGTGCATATTTGCTTCACACACATGTATATTAAATCTCATACAGATTTTTCTGAAAGTGTAAGCCAAGCAGTTCAATGTCACGAAAAGATTATATTTTCGGCGATTAAAGTCACGAATTAAGATGATAAAAAATGTAATTATCGTTATAATAAAGAGATATTATATAGAAATAAATGCAGGATTCAATTATTTGGAAGTACTCGAAAAGTAATGACAAACATCCACCCACCACATTATTGGGATTCGAACCCTTGGCCATCCTATGACTTCTCGCTGCTTCGATCGTAACCCAAGAACATTATCAACTAAGCCAAGCTATCGTCAAACGGGGTAATTTCAGACAAGTGGGGTATATTCGGACACCCCTAAATTCGAAAAATTGGTAGGATAAATTACTTAAAAATGTTCCAAGAACCTGGAATCAGTTCAAGCCTTAACTGGTTCTAGATTCTGGTTAAAATCACCAACCTTAAGTAATTTAAACTATTAATTTAGGAATGTCCGAATTCACCCCGCATGTCGAAATTACAACGTTTGACGATACCTCCCATTGGTTCAATATTCTTATATATGAAGACTATAACGTTATTCAAACAATCATGGTAAAAATCTACAAAAAATGTTATTTAGCCCCAATATTAAACGTCAACAATTCCATTAGATTTTATGTACATCATTTGGAATTAATTGCATAAACTGGATGAACAATACGAATATAAAAAATAAATAGTAATTCAAAATGAAGCTCCTAATTTTAAAACAATTGGAAAGTTTGTAATATGCAGTATTAAAGTAACCACAAGTTTGAGAGAACGATTGAGAAAACCGCCCTACACTTAAGGTCAGGATTGGTCGTTTATGTCGATTAATGGTAGCCCGCAGACTTTGAGGGTGTAGACAGCTCGACCATCGAGGCCTCCGTAGGGAACTACACATCTGGCGACCAAGCAACAAGTACGCACATTTACTGCATATCCATTACGACCAGTTTCAATTAGGCAAAGAACCCGGTGGGAGTGTAATCACACACACTTATACATATATTTCAATATGCACGAGGGAATCGCTTGAAATATCATAGCTTTAAGTACACTTGTCCAGCCACACTATAGTTACCCTGATATTTGTCCTACCTGTTGGATTCGAGTACCAGGTGTTGCAAGTGCAGTGTAAAGAATTATTAATTTTTAATTAAGGGAATGAAAAAGTATAGTAATGCTAGGGCAGTCGATTTCTTAATGCCTTCACGGAAAACCCCTTATTTGAGCCCGTTTTTTAGTTTTAAAGCTGGATTTAACGAGTTTCTTAATTCAAAACTTTTATTGATGTGTAAATATCTTAGATCTCGATATGGAGAGTCGCGCCTGAGTCGAGTGAAACCATGGCTCGAAAGTGTAACCCAAGCCTCTGACACATGCGTTGTATTATGTGTCAGCGACCGGAGGCTTGCTTCTCTTCACCCATAAAATTAACAAATACTGCCTTTCATTTATGCCCATAAAACGGGTACCTTTATCACTTTTCATGCAATAGTTGAAAGAAAATTTACATTTTATTATTAATAAAACTAGGGTACTTGTTCAATCGATTGGAAAATAGATGTCTGGAAACTTTTGCACAGCATTACATATAAGAGAAAATAAATTGTTATACTCCTAAATGTACGTGAGTTATTATTTGCTTTATGTAAGATTTCAATTTCAGTTAACGTTTACCGAAGGTGTTTACACATAAATCTGTCTTTAGTCGTAGTTTAGGACGCACGTCATGTTTTTTGCTGTGTTGGTATGGCGCTTTAGCAAATTATTCTTGACAAGAATACTAATTTTTGTAAATTTTATCATTTTGTGCTGTTGTTTCTGAAGGTCATGCCCAGCTTTTCAAAATTTGACAGCTTTTTACAGCACCATAGATGATTTGAGTTTTTAACTAAAGTTTGTTTAAAACATTAAAAATCAACAAATAATTTTCTCAGAAATTTGTGAGCTTTCTACTGTTAAAAATACGCTAGAAATATAATTTCATTAGTACAGGAAATGAAAAATGTATATGTTTACAGCAAATTGGTGAAATAGTGAGTTTTGCACTTTTTAACTGACTTTTTTCTAGTTAACTTACAAGCATCTTTTAATCATCGGAAGGCATTTTACTGATAAATTCATAAAAGTAAACTATGAAAAAAATACAAAGTCTGAGAAATCGAAAAGGGATAGGTATCAGGTACTGTAAGTAATGATTTTTGTGTTTGAAACAAATATTTTTTTTATAGTGTTTAATACTCTTTCACACACCTTAGAGCTTTCTACTAATGAAAATACACTAGAAAAAAATTCAAGAAGTTGGAAAAATGAAAAGTAGCTAAACAGCAAAATTGAAACGTGTTTACTGTTTCGTTTATCTTTTTCAGTTCAACTTCTTGATTTTTTTCTAATGAGCAAATTCATTTTTAATCGGACAGACTGCCACATAAACGTTTCGGGGGAAAATATATTATATTTCAAGGGATTTTAGAAGACCCGTATTTCACAGATTAGACAACAAAAATTTTTAAACTAATTTATGAGTATTAGAACTTTTGAAGGTAATGACGCAGTTTATGAAAAATTTGTTGTAATTCTTCTTAAAAACGTTGCAGTATTAGAACCAATATTAATATTTTACTTTTTCTTTATTTTTTCTAAGTTGTTACTAATATGGTGCATTTATCCCAAAGGAGTTTATCGTGTGCTCACGTCTATTGGAGAAGAGAAAATTGAATTTATTTTTATGAACAATGATAATTCGAATTGTTTTCAATAACGAGACGAGATGCGAAAACAGTCAAAAGAGAAAAGTTGTTTTACTTTAAAACTTCTAAAAAAAAGTTTTCAATGTTTCTTAAGTTTCTTGAAATAATACAATTTTCTAATAATTTGTAAAAAAATGTGATGTGTAAATCTACAACTTGAAAAAAAATTGTATAAAAAATGTTAGAAAATGTTATGGTGTTAAGAAAAATACAATTATGGCCGACTTTATTCATATTTTAGCGAAATTTTCAAAAATAAGTACAAGGTAGAGAAAAGTGCTTTGAAATGTTATTAAATAATTTTTTAAGTGAAACAACTTTGCTCTTATTTTGACTTTTTTGTATCTCGCCTCGTTATTGCAAAAAATGTGAATTTTCATTTTTCACAAAAATAAATCCAATTTTGTCTTCTCCAAGACGCGGGCACGAGATAAGCTCTTTGGGGATAAATGTACCATATTAGTAACAGCTTAGAAAAAAAATCAAGAAGAAGTGAAATATCAATACTCGTTTAAGTACTGGAACACTTTTAAAAAGAATTTTTAGAAATTTTTTATAAATTGCGTCACCACAAAAGCTTTAGTATTCATAACTGAGTAAAAAATTTTTTTTGACTAATCGGTGAATTACGGGTTTTATAAAATTCCTTGAAAAACAACATATGTCGTCCCGAAACGATTATGCGACTTCAGCATGCACAGCTTGCACGATTTGAAAAGAATTCTGTTTAATGTATAATTATTAAGAAAAACTTGAAAGTGTTAGCGAAAAATTCAATATCATCCGGAGAAAAATCTATAATGATATAATAAATGGCTACCTAATCTTGTCCTTCCGTCCGGTCAACTTCAATTTGCTGTGATTTACTGTTTTTTGAATGCTTTTGTTTTGCTATTTGGTTATTACTCAATCATGACATTTATGATAAAAAAACATAACTTTCTGAAAAAAAAAATAATTTCCAGATCAAGAGTAATTTATAGGCCAGCATATGAAAATTGGATTTTTCCGCCTTGCCAGAAATTGGACATTTTCTAAAACATTACCTGTTGTTCGTAAGAAGTTGTAAATCTTCCAGAAGTTTATAGAAAAAAAATCATTTTAAGATCCATTGTGATTTATAGACCAATATAGGAAAGTTCGAATTTTCTTCCCACCTCGGAATTCTAAAGTTACTAAAAGACTTCCTGGTGATCTTAAAAGTGACTATGTAGAATCCAGAGAAAGCCTCCAAGAAGAAACAAATAATTATTATATAATTATCATAGGAGGTCGGAAATCTCCAATCTGCCAATAAAGTGACTATGGGGAATGCAAAGCAACCATTTAGGCACAACAATAAAAATGAAGAAAAAATCTCTACTGATTCTTAGGTCAGCCTACACGGAGAAAAATGGATTGTCAGTCTGAAAATCTAGAATGTCAGACATACTATATTTGAGTTTCAACTATGGGACAGCCCCCTAGTTGGTCAGGCGTACGATCCATGGTGTGTCAAAATTTTATGGTCAGCTTCACTATCCCAGAGTGTAGAGTTTACGATCCTGGAGTTTAAAACTGATTATCACAGGAATTTTAGTTTGATTATTCTGTAGTGTCAACTTAATCATATCAGTTGGTCAACTTTATAATCTTTTGTCCTCCTTCTATCTAAATATATATATATTCCTTAGAGTAAGAGAGACAAAAGAGACGGAAATTAAATTAATAAATGAAGCCTGAAAAACATGAAAGTTGATATAAAATCGATCAATTCTGAAAGCATCTTTATTATTTTTGAAGAGTAGGATGACTTGAGACATGATTGTATATGTATAAAAACGTTGACACCATAATACTTTGAACACGAGAGGCTAAGGAAACGGCGTCACTGCACTGAATTAAAACATTAATACTGGAAAATTTAGAAAACAATATAAATGCTTATTACTAATCTCGCAAGTCTTGTTTCTTTCTTAACGAATTACTTAATTAATTAGTGGCTCAAGCCACTCTTCAACATGCTCTCCACATTATATTCACTCTCGACACATGTTTGAAGTATCAAAAGATGGTTTAAACTAATTAACAGTGTTGTAAAATACGGCTAACGTGGGCTAACGTGACACCGAACGTCAGTCGCTCCAAAAATGCGTTTCGGGTGTCGGGTGTGTTCGCTCGGCGTTCGGTAGAGGTCGTGACACAGCCACTTCTGTTCGACATTCTGAAGTGTCGATTTGACTATACTAATAGTGAGTCTGAATCACCTATGATTATTCAAACAGAATATAAAATTATGGTCTGCCTGACTATGAAGAAAAAATTGTGGGTGGTACTTGAAACTATTTAGATTATCAAACTGACGATCTAAATTTTGACACTTCAAGTTTGACTATCCATTTTTCTCCTGTGAAATGCAGCATATAATAACACATAATTCTAATAATGTAAAAAAATACAAAGGACTACTTCTAAAACCTGCTACCTCTACCTTTTTGATTCTTTAGATTTTTCAATATTTCTTCTAGTGTCTTTATGTCATCAGAAAACCCCTCAGATGTTCAAAAGATGTTTTACGCTTAACTAGAAAAAGATTATTGAAAAACACTCAGTATTTTAAAAATGTGCTGCATTTACATTTTGCATAGACTTTATAAAATTTTGATCTAGGCTTCAAATTTCGGAAAAAATTATTGTCGTTTTTTGGGGTTTTAAAAATGTTTGTTCTAAACATGGGACAGCTAAACTTAAATGTATTCTTATATATTAGAGCATTTTTATAAATCGAAATCAAATTGATTAATTATACATTTCCAGGTTCATTAACGCGGCACTTTTGCACAGAGTATTATTTTCGATTTCCAACATTTGATTTCTTCCATCGACCCTATTGTTTATTTTATCTGTGAAAATAAAGACTGTTATGTGTGAAAAATATATTCTCACGTAATTATCTATTTAACAAATAGATCAGGGACAGCAAAGAATAATATTCTTCAAAGGAATTTTAATATTCGCGTACCTAGTAAAGCAGTCATCGCAAAGAAACTATAACTGAGGCATGATTATAATATATAATAGTGTAAAGAGTTAATTTATTGGAGTCAAGGAAAGAAGTATGAGCAATGCCAAGCAAGGTTGAACGGGATGTTGACATCCGTTTCATCACAGAGGTTGACGGCGGAGTGAATGAGCGAGTGATTGAATGAGAGGAAGAAATAAATCTATACGATGGGATATGACATTGCCCACCAGGACACTTTCTATGCATAATTAACACGAGACAACTTCGTCAAGGTACTGTCAGAAGAGCGGTCATAAAACTCCAGATAATATACACAGTGAAAAAGAACACTTATAATTATTACAGCTTAAATGCTTGGTATCAAGTTCAGTGCAATTTATCTAGATTTAAGGCAAATTTAGCTGATTTTGAGTAACCTTCTTTTGAATTCAAGGCTCAATTATCAAATTTAGATAATGGGGTCTTAAGTGTAGACCAAATTTGCTCAAATCAAAACAAATTTCTGAATTTAATCCAAATCAACTTTAAGGGGTAACAACTTTACACAGTAAAGTCTTTACATCCCTAATGGCATGTACAAGAGTGCAACATGATTAATTACATAGATTATATTCGGGGGCTTTGTAATTTGAAAAACGTAGACATTGTGTTGAAATGTTGGCAAATGGTTAAAAATATATAAGGGCACATCTGTCGTGCTCATTTGAGTTTTCATTTTGTTTAAATAGTGCATTTTTATTAATTTCGCTTGCTCAAAGAGGAATGTTTGTAATGAACTAAATTTCCAAATATACTTTTTTGACATATTTTGATATAATTCGATCCCAGGAGCTCAACAATACAATTTTTCTGACCGCGCGCGCGCTTTTGTGCGCATGTGTAACTTTCTTCTCTTCACCATATCTCTAAAAGTAAAAGAGATATGATCATGAATGATGATCCATGTGTGATAGAATTTCAAACCAGATTGGTCATTGGGAAGTTTTTTTTTGTAGTATAGAAATTAAACAAAAATTACCTTGTTAATATGAGAAAAACTTTTTTGATATTCAAAATACAACACTACAATATCTACTGTATTTGTTCGCGTCATCGAGAGACGTCGAATGAACTACTGACGTACCTTTTATGACCTCTTATGATCTAGCAATCCCAATTTATGAATCAAAAAAATATATTGTTTATCTTCTTGATATGAAGCAAACTTTTTTTAATATTGGGAATACAACAGTAACGTTTATGATATATTTGTCCGCGTCTTCGAGACGCATCGATTGCCCAATTGAACTTTCATGACCTAACATATTAACCTATGTACCAATATCATTTTCAAATTTTTAAACAAAATTATTTTTCTTTCTTCAAGAGGATTTGTTTTTTTATATTGGAAATATAACAGTACTGTATTTTATGAAATTGTTCGCGTCTTCGAGACGGGTGTCTGACCTATCGAAAATAACCTTTTTTGATCAACCAATGGCGACTTATAAATTTATTTTAAAAAATTACATTGTTTCTATGAAGAAAACTTTCATTTAAATTTGGAACATAACACTACCCCGGATACGATATTTACAATATAAATTGGGCAGGGTCCTTTGTTTATTTGATTCATAAAAATAGTTCCGTTGTGTAAGCAAAAGCACTTTTTGTGGACAAAAGTCTGTCTAGAAGCCAATTTTCAATGGATTTTAATTGCTTTTTTTAAATGACCGTAAGGCATTCAGGTATAATAAGTCGGTGTTCGGCTGTCCCTGATCTAAAACAATATTTATTTGTGATACAAGTGCGCAAAATAGGTGATTGTGTGCGAGTGGAATCACCTATGCGCACATGTATCACACGCTACTTTTTGCAACGCCCGTCCGCAAAATTGTTTTAGGAGAAGTTAACGAAAAAAATTGAAAAAAAAGATTTGCTGAAAAAAAAATTATGTACAAAAAATTGTATGAAAAAATTTTTTTTGACGTTTATGTCCTTTTGCTGTGCCAAATGTTGGCGCTTATGCCCTATTGTACAGTGATGGACGAAAACGGCTACGTACTCCTGAAAACAAAACTTCGATCATTAAAAGATTTGTTCAAGTTAAATCTAAATTTATTTCAAGAAGATACCTCATCTCGAAAGCGCGCATGCGTAGCTTTTTCACCAGTGCCTAAAGTAAGCCATCGTCAAACTGCGCATGCGCAAAAATTGTTTCGCACACAGTCTGCTCAAATATGGTCCTTTAGGCACCATTTACAAGCATGAAAACGTCAACTTTTGAGGTGGGTGTTGCAAAAAATATTTGTTTATAACTCCAAAATAAACAATATTTCTTTCCTAACATTTCAGATGTACCTTTTTTCAGATCTTTTATTTAACGAAGGAAGAGCTTTAGTTAGTGTAATTACTATCCAGCAATAGTGTTTAGTAGGTTAAAGTAAAAAAAATTGTTCATAATGTTTTAAACAAATTAATGAACAAAAGCCACTTTCTCGTAATTCACAATGATCAGTTGTTTGAAATTAATAGATTATATATCAAATATGAGATAAATTATTGTGTAATTGCGATTATTTAAAAAAATCTGATACTTGACAATTATTCAAACAATTTTTGTAAATAAATGCAAATTTCGACAATTTTTCCAAGAATAGGCTCCATTTTCTTAGCGAAATTAACTAAATATGTATTGCCAATGGCTATTTGCTATGACATTTTGCCAATGAATAAGAACAGTTAATTATTTAAGCAATTTTTATAAACAAATGTACATTTTGGTCACTTCTGCATGCACAGGCTTTTTTTCGTTGAATGAACAAGAAAGGTCTAACGAATGGCTTCTAAATGCCATATTTGTCCATTTAGCAAGAATTGTTGATTATTTAAACAATATTTGTAAAAAAATTCAGCCTGTACATTTTTCCATTATAAATATTTTTTTTTTGCGGTGTCAACAAGAAATGTTTTTTCAATTATTTCTTCTTGACATATTTTTCCAATTAAAAAAAGTGTTGATTATTTAAGCAATATTAATAAACAAATTCACAGTTTGACCATTTTTCAAAAACGAATATTTTTTTTGCGGAATGAAGTAAAAAATCAAGGTCATTAGATTCACACCCAATAAATAGATAATTTAATAACCCGATAACAAAAGAGCCATGGACCCATCACACTTTTGATTAAAACATATAGAATGAGTTAATGACCTTGGCTTTTTAGTTCATTTCGCAAGAAAAATATTTATCACTGAAAAATATTCAAATTGAATTTTTTAAATATATATTGTTTAAATAATCAACAGTTCTTGTTAATTGGACAAATAAGTACATTTGTATATAAAATTTGTTTAACTAATTAACTGCTCTTATCCTTTGGCGAAGTGTCATAGCAAATAGTCATTTTCAATACATTTTTAGTTGATTTCGCTAAGAAAATGGAGCATACTCTTGGAAAAATGGTAAAAATGTACATTTATTTGTAAAAATTGTTTAAATAATTAATATTTTTTATTAAATTGAACAAAATTACAGCTAAGAGTCACTTGCAATACATTTTTAGTTGGTTCCGCAAACAAAATTGTGCCGATTCGTGGAATAATGTTGAAAATGTGAATTTGTTTATAAATATTGTCTGAATAATTGTCAACTTTTCTCAAAGAATCGCAATTAGGCATTACTTTCTCTCATATTTGATATATAATCTATGAATTTCAAACAAATAATCATTGCGAATCATGAAAAAATGGCTTTTGTTCATTAATTTCTTTAAAACATTAAAAACAATTTTCTTACTCTAACCTACTGAATACTATTGCTAAATAGTAATTACACTGTCTACAGCTCTTCCTTAATTAATTAGAAGATCTTAACAAAAGGTACATCTGAAAAGTTAGGAAAAAATATTTTTTATTCTGTTGTTAAATACAAAATTTTTTATTGGTCAAATCGAATTTTCTGCATCAACTTTTTATAACTGAATGCCTTACGGTAATTAAAAAAAAACAGTAAAATCCATTGAAAATTGGCTTGTAGACAGACTTTTGTCCACAAAAAGTGCTTTTGGTTACACAATGTGCGTCACTTTTAAGATGCTTACAACAAAATATTTTAGCTGAATCAGCCAAATCGTTTTCTCGATTATAGTAAAATGATCTCTTAAATTATTTGGGATATCCGACGAAAGAATGCTGTTGAATCAATAAAATATTTTCTAAAATCAACAAAACGATTCAACCAGAAACTTCGATTAATTGGTTGATTGAAGGAAATGAATTTGGTTAACTGATCAAAAATTTTGTTCATTTAACCAAATTTTTTTCTGAAATCAACCAAATGCGGTAGACAAAACGATTTTTTTAAATGAAGAACATTTTTTCTCGGTGTGGATATTCAGAAATATCTATATTTATCCACGTGATGATAAGTCGCAGACTCACACGAGTGCCTGGAAACATTAACGTTTTATAACTTTTCTAAACGTGTACACATGTTACTATTTGGGGTTCAGTAATCTGACTTTAAGCACAGGGATTGAACTCAACCAAGCCGGACTCATCGAACCGGAACTAATCTCCCAGAAAAGAAGATAAAAAATGCTTTAGCTACTAGTAGCGGTTATATATTCGTGACCGGTTGTTTCAGATGGATGACCCATTGTCAGACTCGAGATCCTCGAGTGCTCAAATCTGCGCACTCGACGAGAGCTTTATTGGAAAGTACGGTTCGTACTTGTGTGTTATTGCATTTGTGTTACATTACACAGATACACCACACATTCGTATCTTCGATCGGAGACCTTGCTGAATGACCGTGATGCCAACCGCAGTTCGAAAAAATTCCTCAAACATTTGCAAAAATGTTTGATACTTTTTCGATATTTTTCAAATGTTCCAAAACTGTTGTGTACTTGATACGTTTTCTATGATCCGAATGGAAGTGCGAATATAAAAATGGTGAGGTTCAAGTCAGTAAATCCCAGAGGCTCAGAAATAATGATCAGTGATTGCAGGAAAAGGATAATCTTGGTGTATAAAAGAAAAATTGTGAAAGAAAGGACTTACAAGAAAGAGGAAACAAAGATATTATGGAGAGGATGTTAAGTACAAAAAGGCAAACGATTATTCAAATGAACGAAATGAATGAGAATAATTACCTACTTTCGTTAAAATTATCCTTGCAATTGAGACACTTAGTATTTTGTAAAGAAGATAAAAGAATCTTTTGTATTAAAGAACCTTCATTTCTTTAAATTTTCTCAAGAATTTAAATAATACTTGCATGTTTAACAGAGGACAGAATCTAACGTTTATTTATAAATAAAATAGACGTATTTCTTACGAAAAAATATATAACTTGCATCTTAATTGTGAAATTTAGTTGATGCTTATTAATATTTTAATTGCAATCTAGATAAGTTTAACATGATAATTGTCATGGTAATCGTACCGTGAGATAAAATCAGATGTTAATATTCGTTACGCATGTTTGTCACGTTATGAGAAACTTTTCACTGGGAAAGAATATTCATTGTTTTATTTTTTATTCAACAGATTCTATCAACACGAAATTTTATTCTGAATGAAATTTATTCAGGGTTGCTACAAAATGCCAATTTTTAAATTCCCTGACTTTTCCATGACGAACTTTTTATTTTCCCTGCCACTTTTAGTGACAATAGTCATACAGAATTTCATAAGGGCTCATCTACACATTACGCGAGACATGCGTAAAATACATAAATTTTCAACCGAATAGTTGAGTTCTCAATAAAAAAATACCGATTTTAAACCAAAAACGGAAGCATTAAATTTCCAGTTAAAACAACCAAGAAAGGAGGAATAGTTGATATTTCCATCAAAAAATATTTTTACTTTCAATAAAAAACAGTTATTAGGCCAAAAAAATACGAATGTTCAACAAATAAGTTGAATCCTCAACCAAAACAAATTTATTTTCAACCAACCAGTTGTGATTTTTAACCAAGAAAGATGCAGTTTTCACCAAAATACATGAATTTTCAACCCAGAAAGACAAATTTTGAAGAAAATAGTTCAATCTTCAATCAAAGAAATGAAGTTTCAACTGAAAATAAAATAATATCAATGAAATAGATCAATTTTCAACTAAACAGATAAATTTTCAGCCAAGAAGATTAAATTTCTACCAAAAAGATAAATTTTCAATAATAAAATGAAATAGTTAAATTTGTGGATACAAAAATTATTTTTCAATAAAAAAACACTCATTTGCACCCAAAGAAATAAATTTCCAACCAAGAAGATTAATTTTCAACAAAATACATGAATTTTCAACCAAGTATTTGAATTTTTAAAGATATTTTAAACCTAATAGTTACATTCTAAACCAAAGAAATAAATTTTCTACAAAAAGAATGAATTAATCACAGAAGTGAAATTTTGGACAAAAAAAAGTTTTCAGCTAAAATCATGAATCATTATCCAAAAAAAGAAATGAATTTTTAACAAAGTAGTTACAGATTTTTATTTCAAAACAAAAACGAATTTCGAAACAAAAAGAATACTTTCTTTTAAAGTGTTGTGGAGTTTATCGAAAATTTCCTGACTCTGTCAGGTTTTCCCTGACATTCTCTGATTTTTCCTAACCAGTTTCAAATTCCTTATTTTTCCCGAACTTTCTGAAAAAATGTTTGGTTGGCCGAACAAAAGTTTGGTTGTCCAAAGCCAATTTTTTCGTTGGTGTAGAAGCAACAAACCCGTTTGGTTGATTCAATTAAAAAGTTTGTTACACTCAACGAATGTTTTTTGTGAGAACAAAAAAATATTTTCTTGATTGAACAAATATATTTTGTAGAATTAACCACATTTTCGTAAAAGCCATAAGATTATTTGGTACAAGTACAGTGGTGTAGTCGAGGCTTTACGGGCCCTGGCACCACCACGGTACATTTTTGGATGGCCGCTTTCTTATGGAATTTTTTTTTTCTAGTTAGCATAAAAAGGCCCATTTAAACAGTGTTAAAAATTTAATTTTAAGACAGTATGGAATCCACTTTATATCAGCAATACGTTATGGAAATATATTCATGTTAATGGATCATGGATTATATTATGATTAGGAATTTTCTGACTACGATGAATCATATTTTGTGGGATTTTCCCAAGTTGTAAATTGATTCTGTTGACCATATTTATTTTAAATCGCGCAGGCAGTCTATGCTCAAGTCACAGAATTATTTCTAACTCAAATATGCTCGCAAACGACCAGTACCTTACCGAATTGCCGAATTTTTTTTGACAAAGTTATGAGTATTTGAATTTTAAAAGCTAATTCATTCAAAATGGAACTGCTTTTTTCTCTTGATTTTTTTTCTAGATTCATCCTAATGTGAAGAGAATATTTTATAATATTCTGTCCTGTGCCCGCACTTTGGAGAAAATGGGGAAATTTTGTTTGTCTGAAAAACGAAAATTCACACTTTTTCCCAAAACAACCCAAGAACGAAAAAAGTCAAAGAAATGAAATTGTTTCTTCGAAAAAGTTCTAGGAAAATGTTTCTTCACACTTTTTTCTATCTCGCGTTATTTTCGAGATTTTTCAGAAAAATACTTTCTTAACAATACAATTTTATTCATAAAAAACAAAGAAGAACAACATTAGCTTTTATTGTTAAGAAAAAAATAAATCTTAGGGTTTTTATAGATACTTTCGCAAAAATATCGAAAATAATGCGAGATGGAAGAAAGTATCAAGATACATTTTGCAGGTCCTTTTTAAAGCCATAATTTTGCTCTTTTAACTTTTTCCATATCTTGTGTCGTTTGGCACAGGGCAGACAATCATGGAATATATTCTTTACATACGGACGAATCTGTAAAAATATTAAGATAAAAAAACGTTGGGGTTTTTGAGTAAATTGACTCTATTATTGACTCTAATCCATTTTACTCTAAAAATTAGAAAATATATATTCTCAAATCTTAAAAGTATAGCTCATAAGAACTACTTGTTTCTATCGTTTTTTTTTTAGAATTTTCTATTTTGAATCCTATCATAGAAAAACAGTCAGTTTTCAACGACTTAGGTCACTGAAATTTTGTAAATTTGGCTTTGAAAATTAATTTGAGATCATATTCATTAATTTTCAGTGACACGAAACTTAATTTTGAAGCAATTATTATTGAAATTTCATCAAATTGACTCTGAAACCTGTTACAATTGCTTGTACATAAAATATTATTGGTGGCTGAATAAATTTCACTCTGCTTTACGTAAATTTTATGAACATGCATTGAAAATTAAGTAACATTTTTTATTAAATTTAATAAACCTAAAGGAAAATATGAACAAAATTTAAAAATAATTAATTTAATTAAATTTAGAAGCATTGTATGTGACATATTTTGCTATCGATTAATACATTTTTTGCAATGACATATGTACAAAATTGATCATACTTTGTCATTTCGAAAGAAGTAATTTTAGAGAAGTGTTCTTAAAAAAGTTTCACTATTTACATTGAATATCCATGGGATATTCATGAACATTTAAAAAAATGCAATGCACTATCTCTTAAAATAGTTTCAAAATCATATATTGAAATTTCAATAAGGCTATTTAAATTTCAGTGTTGCATGCAATTTCAATGAGTTTTTCACT
>CAKNWT010191774.1:0-11580 GCA_932066315.1 Andricus coriarius
TGAGTTTACGAACTGATCATCGACAGTCGCAGGATTTACACCCTTTTCGAAAGCTAGGACCAAATCCGGGATGAGATCCTCTGTACCTTTCCGAAAAAGAAACCAGTCAAGGTTCATGACATTAAAAAGATTGGAAGAAGAGCAGGATTTCGATGGACTTGCATCCAGAACACCCACAACAGGAAAGTGATCCGAGGATAAAGTATCCTCGGATACTGAGACCGAAGACAGATGAGCAAGAGCAGTCGAGATAAAGATCAGATCCAAGTTCGCTCCAGACCTACAAGGCAAGGGAAGAAATTTCGGACAGGAGTCATTCAAAGGAATCAACTCCCGATCCGAGACCGCACGGCACAGTTCTCCGCCGCTTGTATTTTCTCACTTAGAACCCCACATAGGCGAGTGAGAATTGAAATCTCCACATAAAAGGATGGCATCACAGCCATCAGCACAGCCAATAAGATCACGCCAAGAGTCAGCAGACAAATAAATAAATTTCAAACTACCGACCTTACCAAATTTAAAATCCTAATATTTCAAAATTGAGTGTATTGAAAATTTATTCAACGAATCCATTTTTGGAACATTACGATTTCAAATTTGGTAAAGTGCATATTTTGACAGTTTTTGATTTGGCTAGTTGATAAATTGAGAATTTATAAATAAATTTTCAAAGAATCCATTTTTGGAGGAATATTATAATTTTAAATTTGGTAAAGTGGGAATTGGAAAGAGTAATTTTGAAATTTGTTTATTTCTCCATGCCATAAACTTAGAATTTCGGAATAAATGTGCAAAGAATTCAATTTTTTGAATATTTGTTAGAAGTTCCAATTTGGTAAACTTGGTAAAGTGGAAATTTATTTTATTTTTTTGATTTGATAAATCTATTATTTCGAAATAAATTTGCAATGAACCCAATTTTGAAATATTAGGATTGCAAAGGCCGTAGCTGGGTAAGCATGGGTAAAGTGGCCCCGCTTATTTTTTATTTATATTTCAGGGATAAGTTTCTACCATTATAGGACTAATTTACCCCAAGAGCCAACTTTGAAAAAAAAATTTTACTAAAGTTATGAATAAATTTTGAAAACTCAATAAATTCGAGTTTCTCAAAATTGGCTTAACCAATTTTGATAGCTTAAATATATGTTGTATAGTGTATTAAGGCAACTATAAAAAAATAGTAATCAATTCTTTCTACGAGAAGGGGCTGAACAAATTATTGTAATGAATTTTTTGTAGCTACACCGTCATTTTCTGCATTATACTCATATCCAAGGTAACAACACATATTTTTTGGCATAAGGTCAAAGGTTTACATCATGGTTAAAAAGAATATAAAAAATTGTGGCCCCTAATATGTATGTAATTCCATAAGAATGGGGGGCTAACTTCATTTTTACCTTATAAATCAACCAAATAAGTATGACTTGAACAATACACCTTACTCTAATACGCTATGCATTTAATCTTCGTCACTGCCTTCCTGTACCACGGCATCCATACTGGTTTGTGTAAACAATTTACTGAGATTTTCAGCAGCCTTACGATTTTCGATAAGTACCTCGCGTGTGATCAGAAATAATGGCTGCTATATGGGAACATCAGCCAACTGTTCTTCGACCATTGTCACATTCACAAGTGTATCTTTTAATTCTTGCAATACTCACACTGTATGGTCTGTAATCAATGAAACATCTATATAATTTGCGACTAATATGTCTTGACTGTACCTGGACCTTGAAAATATTTGCCTGCTCTTTTACAAATGGCAAATTGAAAGACCCTGCTTTTCTGATGGCGATAAGAATACGCTATACACACTTAATTTTCGTCAATGTCTTCCTCCATCACGGGATGCATATTGTTTTATGTAAACAATTTACAGAGAATTTAAGCAAGCCTTCTGATTTGCGACAAGTAGCTCGAATTTGAAGGTTTCGCAATTGCGTGACTTTGTGCTTGCAAGAAGTTTACTAAGAGTATACATAAGCGTAAAAATAGTAGAGTCTGTGGCAACGCACAAATATTGTTGTGTTTGTTACAAGGCACGAGATTTAACAGTAGTTCCGAAAAATACGCGCGTACAATCCTATGTTGAAAAAAGGATTTATATTTCGGAAAAAGTAAAAGATTTAGAGCTCTCAGAATTACTTGAAAGTTCAAGTATTGAATGTGACACCTTGATTCTTGACAAAGTTGGAGACTTGTCTTCATCTGAAGAAAAAATACATCTTTTCACAGATTTGACATGCGGAAATATGATCGAATTGCGTGAAATGCTAACGTTAATGCGAAACACACAGACCTGCGTTGTAACTCAAGCTCTTCTGGCGTTTCTATTAAAATTAAGAACAGAAAACCCCAAAAAAATGGTTGCTGCAATTTTTCAATTAGAACGAGGGTAGCTTGTTTCAGTCTATTCCACATATATCATGAACTTTTTTGAAAAAGATGTTTTACCCTCATGATTTGGATTAAGTGCTATCTCTAGATGTGACCTAATCGATTTTCACACTACTTGTGTCTCTAAAATGTTATTCAGTACTGATGATGAGCTAATGTTAATTTGTTGCGGTACATATCCTCTCCATAAAAACAATAGTGATGAGTACCAGCGAAAATCTTACTCAGCCCAAAAAAAGGTTCCCTTATGTAAGTCTTTTCTATCTGTACAACAACCTGACGAGTACTAGACATGACAGGACCATTTTTTGTGAACCTGAATGATGCAGAATTTATAAAAAATCTGATTAAACATACGAATGTTTCGTGTCAATTAATGAATGGAGGCGACAAATTCGTCTATGATCGTGGTTTTTGCGATGCGAGAGACGTACTGGAATCCAAGGGCTTTAGCATACAGATGCCATCGTTAAACCGTAGTCGAAAGCAATTGACGTTTGAAGAATCAAATCAGTCCTGTTGCATTACAAAAATTCGCTGGACAGTGGTGTCTGTCCATGTAATAATTAAACACAAATATCGATCACTAGACTATGTACTTGCTAACAAACTACTTCCGAAGGTTGGGTTGTATTTTAAAATTGCAGCACGTTTGCACTATCAATTTCGAATGGCGTTACAATCAGATGCACAGATTTTAGAAGAAAAAAGAAAGAGACATCAATTTGGCGTCGAAAACACTAGCTAACGAAGCTTATGAGGACGGCCGGTTTCGTAAAAAGCTAATGTTTCAGAGTGTCTCATCCAACGTTATTCTTGACGATGGTAAATATGCTGAAGTTCCAGGTACAGTCAAGACACATTAGTCGGAAATTATATAGATGTTTCATTGATTACAGACCAAACAGTGTAGTATATTGCAGGAATTAAAGAATACGCTTGTGAATATGCCAGTGGTCGAAGAACAGTTGGCTGCTGATCCCATATAGCAGCCATTATTTATTACTTATCACACGCGAGGTACTTGTCGAAAATCGTAAGGCCTGCTGAAATTCTCAGTAAATTGTTTACCCAAAATAGTATGAATCCCATGATCGAGGAAGACAGCGACGAAGAATAAGTGTATAGCATATAAAATTAAGGTGTATTATTCAAATCATATGAACTTTATTAATTTATAAGCTTAAAATGAAGTTGGACCCCATTCTCATAAAATTACGCACACATCAGGGGCCATATATTTTTTTACCATGAAGTAATCCTTTGATCTTATCCCAAAAAATATATGTTGTTACCTTGGACATCAGTATATTACACAAAAAATCACGGCACCCCTTCTCTTAAAAAATATTTATTGCTATTTTTTTATTTTTTATTTATTTTATTATATATTTTTATATTCATTCAGCTATTTTTTTATATTTGTCTTAATACACACACCAATACACATAACGCCTTTTCTATAGTAATTATGCGTAAGTTTAATATTGGCGTAACGCTGGAGGTGACCCCCACCCCCTAATAAAGGCGTTACGTATTTTTTGAACGGTTCGTAACATATAATTTAAGCCATGAAAATCGGTTGATTAATTTTGAGAAATTCGAATTACTTGATTGTTCAAAATTGGTTTCTAACTTTTGTAAAAAAAAAATTTGAAGTTGGCAGTTTAGGTAAATTCGTCCTATAATAGTAGTAATTTGCCCCTAAAATATGAACCAAAAATAAGCGGGGGCACTTCCCCCATGCTTACCCGGTTACGGCCTTCGACAAAGTGAATAAATTTAAATTGATTCATTTGTCTACTTGATAAATTGAGAATTTATATATAAATTTTTACAGAATCCATTTTTAGAGGAATATTATAATCGGTGAAAAGGATAATGTACCCATTGTCAAATAATCCATTTTTGGAATATTACGATTTGAAATTTGGTACAGTGAGCAATTTAATAAATTTAGAATTTGCAAATAAATTTTAAAAGAATCCATTCTTGGGATATTACGATTTCAAATTTGGTAGAGTGGTTATTTTTAAATTTATTCATTTCTCCACTGGGTAAATTGAGAATTTGTAAATAAATGTTTAAAGCATCTATTTTGAGAGAAATATTATAATTTTAAATTTGATAAAGCGGGTAATTTTGAAATTTATTTTATTGGCCACTTGGTAAACCTATAATTTTTAAATAAATTTGGAAAGAACCCAATTTTGGAATATCAGGATTTCAAATTTGGTAATGTGGGTAATTTTGGAAGTTATTTTTTTGGTCACTTAATACATTTAAAAGTTTTGTAATTTTAGAATTTCAAATTTTTGTAAATTTGTTAACTTGAACATCTATTTTTTGGCGAATTAATTTGTGTAGAAACTTTGTACATTCGCAACTTAGATCTGCAAGAAGAAGCGTGCTCAATATTTCTTTACTCAAAAAGAGTTCAATTTTCTTCTTTTATTTGCTTTTATTGGAAGTTTTATATCCAATGTGAAAACTACCTTGCCCACAGATAATACTTGCAAAAATTGTAGTGCACAAAATTGGCATGCAACTTGCTGTCGCTGGCGACTGTCCTTCATGTCATATGTTCTGGCTTTGTTCTCGTCGTCGCAGTCTTCGGGACTTCTCCATTTGTAGCTCATTTGTAAGCGTGTTACTTGTAATCAATCGGGAAACTGTCAATTATGTTCATGAAGTCGGGTGTTTTAGAATGCGTGGGAACCTCCGCGAATATTTCGTCAGTGTCAGTTCTATGTAAAAAATAAATTTGCAGATGAGTTTCAGAAACGATTATGCTATTTACCCTCTCCTTCTTGAAATCCGGCTAATCTCGGAGTGTCTCCGAGAAATTCTCCGTTTCGGAAAATGATTATATTTTCAGCCAAAATATTAGTTTCCCCAGCATGAGAAGGGCTTACTGGAGATTATATTAACCCCCGTACGATATACAACCCAAATATTAGGTCAGTTGTCTTTATTTTATTCTAAACGTCAGTTGTTGAGTTATATATGGGAACCGAGGGGCTATTCACTGAAGAATTCTCTGACGACCGTCGACTAACTTATCCGAAATCCTAAAGTCGTCCCTATAGTCGTCAGCGGTCGTCAGTCGAAGTCTTGGTTAGTCTCAGTTAGTCTTTGGTAGTCTCTGAGCATTTACTTCGTGGCAAGTCGGTGGAACTCGGAAAATTGATCACGATCGAACTCGCACGAAAGCGTCTGCTCTGATCATGCGCAGTTCTGTTTCGTTCGCATTATCGTTTGCACTATTTGTCCCGATATTTTTAGGAAACCAAAGAATACATCATTATAATCAGAGAATTAAAAAGCAACAAAAAGAATAGGTTTAGGCTGCGTGGTGAAATATCGTTTAAAATAATTAAAATAAAGTTTGAATTTTATGAAACTATCAAATTATATAAAAAGTATAACTATATAAATATTTATTAATTCATTGTATACTATTTTAAACTGTTGTATACCGTTTTAAGTACTTAAATACATCATTCTTTAGTAAACCAAAACATTATACAATTACAGTTCGCGAGATTAAAACGGTATTATTACTTTCATTCTTACTTCCAGTAATTTACATGTTTACTATACAACGTTTATATATGCAATTTTTGAAGCTCGTAATTTCATTCTTGTTTTCAAAATAAATACAATTTTTAATACAAACACACATTTTTTTACTAGTCCTACAATTTTAATTATTGTTCCCTTTTTTTTAATTAAAATTAATATTCATGTATGGTTAATGCAATTAGGTAACAATTTGGATAATATTCTTAACTTCTTGGTAATGCTGGGTAAGCAAAGAACACAATTTTATCAGTGTTCAACGTTAAACCAAATATTTGTCGCTATTTTATTTTTGGTTTGAAATTGAAATTTGGTTTTGAGAATTGAACTTTTCTGCATTAAAATTCATGTATTTCATTGAAAATTCTTCTTTTTGGCATAAAATTTATCTTCGTGTTTGAAAATTATCCTGTTTTGTTTAAATTATTACTTTTAACTACAACTACAACTATTTAACTTTTTTTAAATTCTACTTTTTTGGTACAACTTAATTTTTCTTGGTTTTCTAATAAAATTGTTTTTGTTTAAATATGAACTATTACATGTTTCGTTGGTTTCTTTTTGAAAATTCGTCTACATCGGTAGAAAACTAATCTTTTTTGTTGAAAATTCATCTATTTGGTTGAGGATTCAACTATTATGTTAAGAATTCATCTTTCTTCGTTAAATTCAACTGGTTGATAATTCGTTTTTATTTGGTTGAAAATCACTTTTTTTTTAACAGAAAATTCAGCTATTCCCTTTTCGGTTGAAAACTTATCTTTTTTAGTTAAAAATTGAACTATTTGATTTTTCATGTAGTTTGTTGAAAACTCGTCTTGTGGTAAATAATTAATCTTCTTGGTTGAAAATTTATATTTTTAGGTTAAAAGTTGAGCTATTTGATAAAAAAATCAACGATATTGTTGAAAGTTTTATTATTTCATTGCAAATTAAAAGCGTTCGTTAAATTTTCATATTTTGAAACAAATAACATTTTTAATACAAACAAAGTTTTATTATTTTATTGCAAATTTGAATATTTTGTTAAATTTTCATGTTTTGAAACAATAGCCCTACAGCTTTAATTATTGTTCGCTTTTTCTTAAATTAAAACTAATATTCATGTATGGTTAATGCAATTAGGTGAAAATACTTGATAATTTTAATAACTTTTGTGGTAATGCTGGGTAATAAATAATTAAATGAATAAATTATAACGGTCTGTGACTCGCGACCATTCGTGTCTTTCTCACTCTCACTTATTCATGTTGCGAGAAAAAAAGACAGACAACTAAATCGTGATGCCCGCTATCGCCGACACTCCCAATGAGTAAGTCGCTGGTCGTCTTTCGTCGTCTCTGGTCGTCACACCGGTCTTCGCTAGAGTATTCTCAGTAGTCTTTCTGGAAGTCGGGCAGTACTTGGTACACGGACTAACATGAATTCTGAGTCAATAGCCCCTCGATGGGAACAGTGCCGTACATAGCAAAAGATCATGTAAGTCCGAATAACCAACACCCTTAACCAGCCTTTCTTGACCAACGGTTATGGTTTTGTACACTAATAAATGGACTAAAAAATACGAAATTCCAGCTTTCCTGAAAGGGAAATGGCTTAATGGTATAATAATACTAATAATAATAGCAGTAGTAGCTCAGAGATCGTAGCGTAGAGATGTAGCGACCCAGTCACCAGTATCACGCAGTGGCACTCAAAATAGGCCTCTCTCGGATGGAGGCCATGGTTCAGTTGGGAGTGGCAATAGGACCGAACCGAGGCTACGACTCAGGCGACTCAGGAGGGACATCCTTACCTGTTGGCAAAGAAGCTTACTTGGCGAAGAGGATTCATTCAGAGGTTACATGACCGTTGGGTCAATTGCATAGCTCCAGTTTAAAATTGAAATTGCGAGATGGCATGCATCAAATATTCAGTGCGTGATAAGCTATATAACAGCACATAAAAAATTCACTCCAAAAGTTAGGACACTTGCTCGAAACTTAAGGAAAGCAAATCACACGCTGAACAAGTGTAAACTGTTGAACACCAAGCAGCACTGGACGCATAAAATAAGATCTCTTTCAACAGCGAAACAGCACCTTGAACGGCGAGTAAAATGGATACAGGAAAATTCCACCTTTTCTGCTCATCCTTCCCGTCTGTTCAATAAAACGTCACGTGCCGTTAAAAATCCGCCTAATCGAGAAGAGTCTTCTGTCTTCTGGGAGAAAGTATATGGAAATACTTACCAGCTAAATGAAGACGCTTCAGATATATCACTCTTTCGTAACTTTTGCCAAAGGCAAAGGTTACAGGATCCAGAGGAAGAGTGTCCACTAATTACTGCTGAAGAAGTGAAGAAAGTTATCGCTCGAACTAAGAAATTTTCAGCGTCAGGGCCAGATAAAATCAACAACTGTTGTAGAATAAGATCACTTCTACACACCAACATCTAGCTCGTATATTTACTACTTTCTTAAACGGAGAACAACCCATTCCGCAGTGGCTAGTGGAAGGACGCACGGTATTGATCCCTAAGACCGGAGATTTGTCAAGTCCACAGAACTACAGGTCCATATCTTGTTTAAACACTAGCTACAAGCTATTCACTGGCATCCTTAAGGAGAGGATATTAACAGCTATCGAGCCGGTATGGAGTGCAATAGTGGAACAACGTGGATGCAAGAGAGGTCTGGCAGGTCGCAGGGAGAACCTGTTAATAGACAGGTGTATCACCCAAGACTCGATCAGGTATCGACGTAATCTGTCCATGGCTTGGATTGACTACCGTAAGGCACTCGATAACACGAACCATGAGCTACTTCATAAGCTCCTTGAGTGCCCGGAGGTGCATCCAAAAATAGTGAGATGCATAAAAGAGCTTATGCTCTTGTGGCGGACAAGATTTGTGATAACATCTGACAAAGACAAGTGACTACCAGCTATATCACATATAAGAGGGGGGTCTTCCAAGGAGACTCTCTAAATCTGATACTTTTATGCATCTCCCTCTTGCCTCTATCTATTGTGCTCCGAAGCAGAAGCTCTGGATACCTATGGGGCCAGCCGAACATAAGAAAATATAAGATCAAACACCTTTTATACATGGACGACCTTAAACTCTTTGCTTCCTCAACATCCTTGTGGAGGCGGCGAATAGGTACTCTGAAGCGATTGGCATGAGCTTCAGACTGCACAAGTGTGTCTGCGTCCACCTACACCAAGGAAGACCAGGAACTATACCATCGTATGAGGATCAGGATGTTAACTCATAGGCCGAAATACCATTCAACATCATGGTAATGGAGAAACATATAAATATGAGGCACCTAGAGCAAGAGTAGAGTAATTATCAATGTCCAGGAAAAGTACGATCGAAAATCAGTTGGAGCAAGAAAAAGACAAGTTTCGTTCCGCTGTAAAGACGAACAGATTGCAGTTGGAGGAAAAGAGCGACAACGGAGTCGCTCTTTTCCTCCAACTTTATTGCGTTAGTCTTTACCGCGGAGCCAAACTGGTCTTTTTCTTGCTCCAACTATTTCTATTCACGAAGGATTCTCATTCAGTTTTTAACCATTCGCAGCATATCTTGAGGCCCATCAAGCTAGCACCTCCAGTCCCCGCAATCGAAATTCCCAGATTTCTTTGTATCAGAATTTTGGACTTTTTTTTACTGTATTGGAGATTTTTGGGATCCAATACATACAAATTTAAAAAAATTTTAAATTAAATACGACAGAATTTTAGGCTTTTTTGGGCTCTTGAACGCGCTAACAACCAATTTACAAAAACCACATCTCCTGAAAATATAACTACCCCCTATGGAAAAAAACTCAAACCCAGAAGAAACAAAGTACAACAGAATTTTTAGCTTATTTTGGGCTCGCGAATGCACACACAAATTTTTAAAAAGCACACCCTATGTGCAAAAAAGCCACCCTCTTAGCAAAAGTAAAATCTGCAAAAAAACCACCCCCTTGGCAACAATAAAATCTGCAAGAAACAAAGTGCTTTCTTTCTTTTTTTTGAAACAAATTCTGGGCTTATTTTGGACTCACGAATACACCATATAAAATTTGCATAAACCACCCCTATATACAAAAAACGACCCCCTTTGTATAATCTCAAACCTGGAAGAAACAAAATAGAAAGCAGTATTGGGCTTTTCTTGGGCTCTCGAATGCTTGAATTTTTTTGTTGCAAAACCACCCGTGCATCGGAAAAATCAAACACCTATCTACGAATTCGAATTTTAATTTTCAAGGATCCCAAAAATCAAAGACTCCATTTACACAGTAAAATTCGGGAAAAGATTATTTCTTGACAAAGCCACATCTGCGTGGTATCAAGGGGTTGCTTTTCAACGTTATGGGTGGGAGCGCAAACATCGGTGTTGGAATTTTTGAGGAGCCCCAAAAATCAGAGACTCTATTAATACTATACAATTTTCAAAGAGATTATTTTTTGACAAATTCATATCTCCGTCGTATTAAGGGGTTGTTTTTTAATGCTAAGGGTAAGAGCACAAAAATCTGTCTTGGTATTTTTGAAGAGCCCAAAAATCAGAGACTCTATTTACAATGTAAAATTCTGAACAAAATTATTTTTCGACAAAGTCATATCTGCGTCGTATCAAAGGGTTGTTTTTAATGCTTAGTTTAATACCAATATTATACAACCCCCAAAGTCTACCCCTAGTTGATTTTACGATACAGTCAAGAAGTAACTAGATTTAAACAGGGTGGCGATTCGGCGGACGATTTCAAATTCCCGGTTTTCCCGGGTAAGTTATTCAATTTCCCCGGTCTACTAAAAGTAACATATTCATTTTTGCCGCAAAACACAAACACTTATTTTAATTCATGGCGTTCATTTTAAACATCCTTTAACACAATAGAGCAAAATATTGCAAAATAAATGAATTAAAAAAAAGTACTTGAATTTTCATCCAAAAAGATGAATTTTTCAAAAAGAAGATTAATTCGCTACCAAAAAATACAAGTTTTCAACAAAATACATGTATTTTTAACGAAATAGTTGTATTTTCAATTGAAGAAGAGAAATTTTCAACTAAATCTATGGAATATTCAATTGGAATAAGTTAAATTTTTACTTAAAAAAATTTCTTTCAACAAACAAAAAACTAACTTTGGAAAAACTAGTTAATTTTCAAACAAAGTGATGAAGTTTCAACTAAAATTTGTCATTTTTAACTGGAATAGTTGCATTTGAATGCAGAAAGATGAATTTTCAACTAAAATGATTAATCCTTAACTGGAATAAATGAAATTTCGACCAAAAAGATGAATTTTCAACCAAAGAGATGAAATTTTTTTACTAAAATTATGAAATATTCAACTAGAATATTAGGTAAATTTTCAGTTAGAAAACATAACAATTTTTCACTAAAAAAAGAAACAAATTTTCAATCAAATATTTAACTTTTCGGCAAAAAATTCCTTTTAATCCAAACAAAAAACGAGTTTTAAATATTTATCTGGAATACTTGAATTTTTAACCGAAAAGACGAATTTTTAAACAAGAAGATTAATTTTCAAACAAAACGATAATTTTATATCAAACAAAATCTATTTTTAAACAAAATAC
>CAKNWT010191796.1:0-11179 GCA_932066315.1 Andricus coriarius
GGTAGTTTTTTGAAGAACAATTTGAGACTCATTGTGATCAAGCCTGATCTGACCTACGGACAATACAGACAGGGTAGTCCCTGCTGCGATTAAGGTATCAACTGGTCTGGGCACATGAAATTGAGGATCAGCGAGTTTTACGTTTTTGGGCATGTCGAAAGGTCCTCGAGGAAACGATTCATTAGGCACATATTCTGCTATTTTTGGAACTACTAAAAAGGTTAATTCACGTTTGAAATTATTGTAAACAGATTGAAAGGTAGCCTTAACAAATGGTTTGAAACAGTGTTCGTACCGTCAACTGCTCCAATATTAATGGTACAAGATTGTCTAGATAAATTGAATCTTTTAGCAAACTCTTCAGTAATCAAATTGACCGTTGAACAAGAATCTAGTAATACGCGAGCCATGGAACAGTTTCCTCGATTATTATGTAATTTCAGAACAGCAGTGGTCATTAACAGGGAGTCAGATGGAAAAGCATTAGATGTGAAAGACTGGCGTGTTAGTCATGGGTTTGAAGTGAAGGCAGTTGAAGCCTTGACTTCCTTTCCATTTTGAGGATTCTCAATTTTAGGGGTTTTGTTGCTTTACTTCTTTTCGGCATGAAGTAAGGTATGGTGATCCTTACCGCACGTCTTGCAACGTTTCTCACTTTTACAAGGGAAGGGATGTGCATGAAGACAATTACGACAGAGTTTCGCCTTCTTCACAAAATCCCATCGCTCTTGTATTTTGATTTCACAAAAGGTAGGACATTTGAAAAGACGATGTCCCTCGTTGCACTTCGGGCACATCATAGAGGAGTTAAAGGAATCTGATGCCGTAGTAACAAACGAACGTGTGTCGGTTTTAGATATCTTGCCTAGAGAAGTATCAATTTTATCGCCGGTTCGCTTCCTGGAAAGGCGACTGCTTGAGGGAAATTTGCCTAATTGGTGGAGTCTACAGATAGTGTCTTGGACAAAACTAAACAACTCATCGAGCTTTGGAAGTTTATTCCCGTCCAAACGATCTTGCCACCAGCTTGTCGATTTGTCTCAACATGCTGACTAGCTGACGAGCTTTGTTTATAAGGTCTGCTAAATCGGTTTCCTTTACTTCAGAAAGTCTTGGAAGATCTAGAAGATCATCAATGTGCTCGGCCATTATGATGCGCTTCTGATCATAGGCCACACATAGTGCCTAACTCGCGTTGGGACGCTCATGAACAAGAGTATTTCTGGATTTCTGTATTTCTGGAAGCTTAGGTAAGTGGCACTGTTCAGTAAACTTCAGGTTGGTAGTGTTTAGTTGAGGACTTCTCACAAGTGATTCGGTACATTGTAATTTTTTAACTCGAGCAAGAATATCATAGTACTTTGACTCTATGTCAGGGAAAACGTCAAGTTAGGCATGGTCTTCTTGTAATAAAGTTAGTTTGTCATTGTATCTAGTAAAGTCTTTGAATGACGAAGTAAGGTTAGTTGAGCGCAACTGTGCGTTGACAGGGTCCAGCGAGTCACCGTCTAGATAATTTTTGAGAGATTCAATTCGTTCCTCAAAAACCTTTGCCTTTTGCACACAGTGTTTAATACGCTTTGATTCTTCAGCCATTATAAATAGTTTTCAACATCAATTTAATAATTCAAGTGAAAATAACTGTGACAAATAAAAAGGTTAACTGTTTGAATAAATTAAATACAACAGTTGAAATTGTTTAATAACTCAAGTGTTGAATTTAATCGTCAGGTACGCAACCAATTATATTAAATGAAAATATGAATTTATTAATTAAATTCAATGGAATGAATTTAAATTCTTAAGTGAAAAAATCAAACAAGTCATCTTTATTTTAATAGACTCAAATGTTAAAGTCAATTATCACGTACGTAATGTGTTGTATTCAATAAAAATATAACTTTATTATTTAATTCAATGACATTAATTCAAGTTATTAAATGAAAAAATTAATCAAGTTATCCCTCATAGTAATCGCAGAGTATCAAAAAATATAAAAATGTGAAACCCTGACGATCTCAGATTACGAAGCTAACCTAAAACTCCTGGATATTACAAAGGAGTGTGGGCGTGTCGTGAAACACGCGTTGTCGCTATCGATAGCTAACTGAAAACCAAAGAGATCGATTGTGGCAGGAGTGACCGTTGCGAGAGTGCGTGGCAACAGTGTGCTTGCTGCTCGCTGAGTGCTAAGAATCGGCGAGCTGAGCGACTCAGAGAAATAACGGTTTCAAATTTATAATAGTAATATATTTGAATATTATTTAGATTTAAATAACGAACTATCCATGTAATTTCCGATTAAAAATATAATGTTGCTAGAACTGGGAAAGATAGAAAGCGACTATGAATGAGAGAGAGAGAGAGACTTATCTGAATAACATCCAACGTTGTTTTGCTTGATGCGGCAGCTGACCGGGTGGCGAGGCCTCCTGACATAGAAGCGACGGCGGTGAAACAAAATGGATGTTGGTGGATGGACGAGAAGCTGCGATTATCCTTCAGGTTGGTTGGGTGCCGTGGCATGCTCGTAAAGCAGGAGCAATGCAAAGGGCTGTTGCTGATTTTTGATGCGCTTGCGAATTCGCTCTGGAATGTCACACACTATTGTTTTTGTTACACTCACGGACACTAACACTTGCACGCGTGTGACGTCACTCTTTATTGTGTGAGGCGATGCAAACCTCACAGGAGGCACCATGAGTGATCGTGAAATCTAGCCTTGCCCTAGGTGGCTTGGCAGTTGAGCTGAAATCGGAATTAAGGGTTACATGAGGTACACTGATTTGAAGGGAAAAAGCCTGAGAAGGTACAAAAAACCCTTTTTATTTATGAAATGGTGAAACACAGAATTTTACACTATGAACAAAGACCACTAAAGCCCACACACTTTCACACTTTTCTCATAAAGGAAATGGAGGCACACTCTAATTCGGTTGATTTAAAGATGGTAGATTCACCTGGAATCTTTGCTAGTGAAGGCTGTTTTAATTTGGTTTTCGCAAGGTATGCGATGCTACCCGGTAGGTTGAAGGTAAGCGAGGGAGCTCCGCACGTGATTTTCTCTCGCTTTCTACTGACTCATTTTCCGGAGGACGCGTTCGTCCTCCCAGATTTTCCGACAGCACCGTAAAGTGCTACCATCATGGAGGGATTTTGGGCCCAACTCCCTTGTACATCATTGGATCATACACATACACGTATAGTCACACATTCAATGCGCTCACAGGAGTAAGAAAAATACTTATTTAATATATACAAGTGTGTTACGGCGTAACACCCTGAACTAATTTATCATATTCGTTGAAAAAAGGCCAAGCTCATAATTTGTTTATGAAAATTGTTTAAATAATTAATGATTCTTGGAAACTTGCAAAGCATCATACAAAAAAGTGGTCGGGATGATGTTCTTAGTTAATTCTGTAAAAAAATTTAGCCTATTTGTTAAAGAATAGCCAAACTCTAAATTTTTCTATGAAAATTATTATTAATTCTTGTAAATTTACAAAGCAACGTTGAAAAGAGTCACCAGAAATACTTTTCATAGCATCATAGAAAAAAGTAATCGGAAAGATATTTTTAGTTGAATTTTTAAACATATTATGCCTTTTCTTTGGAAAATAGCCAAACTCTGAATACGTCTATGAAAATTGTTGAAATAATTAACAATTATTGTATTATTGTATATTTGCAAAGTATCGTAGAAAACACTTATTGGAATTACATTCTTTCTTGATACCTTGAACTAATTTACCCTATTCGTTGAAAAAATGCCAAGCTCATAATTTGTTTATGAAAATTGTTTAAATAATTAATAATTCTTGGAAAATTGCAAAGAATCATACAAACAAGTCGTCGGGATGACATTCTTAGTTAATTTTGTAAAAAATGTGGGCTATTTGTTAAAAAAAAGCCAAACTCTAAATTTTTGTATGAAAATTATTTAAATTATTATTAATACTTGTAAATTTACAAAGCAACGTTAAAAAGAGTGACCAGAAATAATTTTCATAGCATCATAGAAAAAAGTAGTCGTAAAGATATTTTTAGTTGAATCTTTAAACAAATTGTGCCTTTTCTTTGGAAAATAGCCAAACTCTGAATAAGTCTATGAAAATTGTTGAAATAATTAATAATTATTGTATATTTGCAAAGTATCGTAGAAAACACTTATTGGAATTACATTCTTTCTTGATACCTTGAGCTAATTTATTCTATTCGTTGAAAAAAGGCCAAGCTCATAATTTGTTTATGAAAATTGTTTAAATAATTAATAATTCTTAGAAATTTGCAAAGCATCATACAAAGAAGTCATCGGAATGATATTCTTAGTTAATTCTGTAAAAAATGTGGGCTATTTGTTAAAAAAAA
Organism: Andricus coriarius; assembly: GCA_932066315.1. Lineage (NCBI taxonomy): Eukaryota > Metazoa > Arthropoda > Insecta > Hymenoptera > Cynipidae > Andricus > Andricus coriarius. Next base: position 4,372 of record CAKNWT010191796.1, read on the forward strand.
AGCCAAACTCTCAATTTTGTAATACAAATTGTTTAAATTATTACTAGTTATTGTAAATTTACAAAGCAGCATAGAAAATAGTTATCAGAAAGACTTTTCATAGTATCATAGAAAAAAATAATGGAAAATATATTCTTGGTTAATTCTATAAATAATTTAGCCTATTCGTTTAAAATAGCCAGAATCTGAATTTGTAAATAAACATAGAAACAGATTCTTCGGAAAGTCATACTTAGTTGACTCCGTAAAAAAATTGTGCCTATTCCTTGAAAAATAGCTAAGTTTTGGATATGTTGATAAACATTGTTTAAATAGTTATTAATTATTGTAAATTTTCAAAGTATCATACACATAGGAAAGTGTTATATGAAAAACATTTTTTATTGATTCTGCAAACAAATTGAGCCTACTCGTTGAAAAATTTGCAAACTCTTAATTTGCTTATCAACATTGTTTAAATAATAATTAATGCTTTGAAATTTTGAGAGCATTATAGAAAAATGTCACCGGAAAGATATTCTTATCTAATTCTGTAAAAAATTGAGCCTTTTCTTTGAAAAATAACCAAACTCTGAATTTCCTCACAAAAATTGTTTAAATAAATAAATCATAATTCTTTGGAATTTGTAAAGTACTATTGAAAAGAGTCATCGAAAATATATTCTCAGTTAAATCTGTAAAAAAATTCAGCCTATTTATTGAAAAACAAAATTTATTATAAAGTAATCTTAGTTTTAAATAATTAATAATTCTGGGGAATTTGCGAAACATCATGAAAAAAACTCTTTGAAAAGACATTCTTAGTTGATTCCGTGAAAAAATTAAGCCTATTCGTTGAAAAATAGATAAGTCTGAATTTCCTTACAAAAACTGTTTAAATCATAATTCTTGGGAATTTCCAAAGCACCATAGAAAAGAGTCATCGCAAAGATATTATTAGTTAATTTTTTTTTAATTGAGCCTATTCGTTGAAGAATAGAGAGAATCTGAGTTTGTTTATAAAAATGGTTTAGATCATCATTAATTCTTATAAATTTGCAAAGTGAATATTTTTATAAAAATTGTTTAAATAATGATTAATTCTTGTAAATTTGCAAAATATCATATCAAACAGTCACCGCAAAATCATTCTTAGTTTATTTGTTTTAATTGAGTCTTTTCGTTGAAAAATAGAAAAACTCTGAATTTGTGTATAAAAATTGTTTAAATAATTAATAATGCTTCAGAATTTGCTAAGTATCATATCAAACAGTCAACGGAAAAGCACTCTTAGTTTATTCCGTTAAAAAAATTAAGCCTGTTCGCTGATAAATAGCGAAACTGAATTTTCTTTTTAAAATTGCCAAACAGCATCTTCTTTCAAGTAACAGTAATAAATACATTCCATACCAGAGCTCTGGATTTCAATAAGCTAAACATTCCCAATCCCGAAAAGAACTTTTGTTCAATAAATTGTAACGTAATAAGCAATTTTGATTAATCATTCCTAACGACTGGACATAAAGAAGCCTCGGTGGTTCAGACGATAGCGCGTGAGTCTTCCATGCAGGAGGTCTGGGGTTCGATCCCTGAGCCGGTACCAATGGGAATTTTTCTATGTACTTCTACCGAGGCTTTGGTGGTTCGGAACCCACCTTAAACTGTAGGTCCCCTCAGAAAAAGCTGGTGTCGTACCAAGGATAAATGGGCCTATCGAGAGCCTAACCTTGGGGGTCGAAGCCGATTTTGAGAAAACTCGAAAATGAGTCAGCGATCTCCGTGCGTAGATGCAGGCCCTCTCGAGGGACCTCCGCTCGATGGTCGCTGGACGTCTTCGAGTGATGACCACACATACAGTTACATAACACACCTGGACAGTGTTTCGAATCAGTGCATCTAACTGATGACCTCAGATGGATCGCTCCGTCCACCCTAGCCTAACTAGGGAGGCTGCCGAATGGCAGAGTGGGTGAAGATCACTTTGTCCGATCAACAAAGAAGGACATCATTTACTGTGCGATAGGTACGCCTGGCACCTGAGAGGTACAATCTCAGAACGTTAGTAACAGCGAAACCCACCGAGATCCAAAAAAGCACTCGGAGAAAGATGGCCGGATTCGGAGTACTGCCTTGAGAATAAACACGGGTGTGGCACAATAGGCTTCATAGCTTGAGCGCCAGGGGGGCACCTCACGGGACCCCCCGCCCACATTACAAACAAACTAACTAACGAAAAATGTAAAATTGGTTTTTAAATAAAAAATGTACAAAATTTATTATAAAAAATCTTAACACAAATTTTCTGAAATGCCAAAAGCTTTAATTAAAAAATATAAACTGTACCCAACATTTTGAAATGTAAATGAACTATGACTGAAAGGTTAAATCGGAAATGAATTTTTCAAAATAGGAATAAAATATTAAAAATGTTAAAAAATGAGTCAAAGGAATTGTATATATACCGAAGTATAAATGCATATACTTCCCCTAAGCTTCTTATGAAAACAAACATCTCGAGTTCAAATAAACACAGACCGCCCATCTTCTTCAGCTCAGTAATCAATTGTGCGTCTTCGAGAGAGCTCAGGTGTTCGGGTCCGTGAGTTAAAGTAAGTGGCTCTTCAAGTCCTAATTAACCGTTCAGTGATTTCCCGACTCGATCGTCTTCTAGTGTTGCGGGAAGTGACGAGTCGGATGACGTATCACCTCCGGTCGCGTCAGGATCGATCGATCAGTGAACGATCGTGGTCGTAGCTTCCGGAGGCTACATCTGTGCCAATTTTCCCAAACAATCCATTTTTTTTTACGTAGGTAACGCTTTTGTGATAACGGTAACTAAGCTTAGCTGGACCGACTTTCAAATATGTGATCGTTGAATTTCCAACTAAATAAGGTATTTTTTCAAACAAAAATGGAAAAGTTAAATTTTCAGTTTCAAACATTTCTTTTCAGCAAAGAAAAAGTTTTATGAACCAGTTGAATTCAAACAAAACAGACGAGTTTTCAACAGAATAGTCGAATCCTTAATCAAAATTATGACAATTGATTTTCTACCCAAAAAGACGTATTTTCAACAAAATAAGGTAAAGAACCCAGTAGCCGGACACATATTAAAAATTAAGAAATAGAAGTACTCTTTTCTAAAAGAGTTTTAATAATTTGATAACACTTTTTGTTTTAATACAAAGGCTGAACACTTTTGACTTGATTAAAAAAAAAGCATATTTCAAAAACATTTAGATATCTACAAAAAAAAGAAACAAATTTTATTGATGACAGTAAAAAGCCCAGTATCGGGTCGGGCTTTCGGAGGTGTTGGGTATAGTGAGACACGGATAGACCAGGATCGGGACAATAACGAATAATTACCTTTTCAATACTAATAAAAATATGAATTCAAATTTTCGAGTACAGAAATGAAATAAATGAAATTGAACGGTAATACTAAAAAATAAATTAGTTATTTTCCGTATCATAATCAGATTAAAACTGTATTTTCGTTTGATTAATTATGTAATATAAGGAAAATACTGTTGCGATCTAATTGTGCTACAAAATAACTTTTTTTTTTTACTATAAAAGAAAGAAAGACTGTACATTCTTAAATTATTAATTCTTATATTATTAATGTTTTTATTTATACATTTTTAAAATATTGCAGCACATGAACTTATATCAAGGACTACAAACAAATTAATATATTTAAATGGAACTAATAAATTTAAATTATAGTTTATAATAGAATCTTTTAAGACAAATATAACGTTTAGAGTCTAAGAAACACTTTAAACGGAATAAATTAATATTTATACAAATCTCAGATATGAGTTGATGTTAAAATAATAACTCAAACTTTTCTTGTTTTATCTTCATTTTACATTGTAATACTGACATTTCTTGAATTGTCAATTCTTGATCTAAGTCTTTTAAATTCTTATCTAATTTTTCTTATCTTTCTTTTATCTGTTTCTTATTTTCTTTTAATTCAGAGGATTTTAAAGCTTGTTTGAGATTCTTAATCTCAGTGTTAATAACTTTCTTCTCAATTGTTATTCTTTTTTTGGTCTCCTGAAAAGATTTGCTCACTTCTTGCTCTTTGACTTTCATTTCCGTATTTTCATTCTTTTTTCTGTTTGCTTCCTACTATCTGCTGTTCCTTTAAGTTTTCTTTATCTCCTTTTTTTCAAACATCGAGCATATCGTCCAACATACGAGTTGAAAGCCTCTCGAGCTTTAAATTTTTTCTTTGCTCGTCCATGAAGCTTTGGTTTTTTGAAAACATCCTTAAAATTTTCCAACGTATTTTGACCTTCTCTGTCTTGAAATACAGAAAAATTATTTTTATATAAATTAATTGATGCTTACAATTATAATGTTGATTGACATAATAATCAATAATTAACATTATACTTACAAGCAGAACTGGTTGATTCGAATGCATTTTGATTTTCACCATTCTCAAAGGTCCTCTTATTACCAGAAGTCTGAGAATCAGAAGTCCTCTTATTACCCAGAAGATATTGTGTCGGTTGATTTATTTATTTCAAAACTTGACTGCATATCAGTGAATGATCGTTTTGGAAACTATACCTCAGATATACTACCCATAGATAAATCTAAAACGATACATACAAACATAATATTATGTATTAATCAACATTATTTTTTTATACAATTTAACGAAAATCAATTATTTAACCTTATCTTATCAGATCTCACGTACCTTGACACTCATTGCGAATTTCAATATTTTCTTGATCTCCAGGATGATCTCTCTGCTCTGAATTTAAAAAATGTTATTGGAATTTTAAGTAGATCAAATTTAAATAAAAGAGTAACTAAAAAATACCTTCTAATGAATCCGATGAATTTAATAAATTGCTTGCAGTTGACACTGCCTCGTCGACCATGAAAGGTATTATATATACATATATCGAGATGCTTTTTCTCTTCTGAAATAATTCGTACTTATTTTAATTTATTGTCCAAAACAAAAATTATTTTAATTCATTTTAAAAGCAAAGTATTTGTAAAAATTTGATACCTGTCATAAAATTAGATGATTATAAAATATTTATGTCACGTACCGCTAAAGGCTTACATGTTACACGAGTTAGAATAAAGACAGCTGTTTTCGGACAACTAGGGCCACGTTGTCGCAATTCTGCATACTATTCACAAAATTGAGTGATAATTCAGGTCACGTAATTATAAACTTTATCAACATTATTTTTATCAGACTACCTTCTAATTTTATTGAAAAATATTGCAACTATCGTTAAAAATAATATTTATAGCATTTTAGTGCCGATTTTTTTTATTCAACGTTAGCTATGTCAGTACTGATGTTAAGAATTCGCACCAGATCTCGGGAAAAATGGTTATAAGCTTGCTGTTCTTGAAAGGTGATGTAGGATATTTTTTTTTAAATTAAAATTCTGGCTTGTCAAATATTTAGTACTATTAAGTAGTCAAGAATTTCAAGAATAATTTATAATTTTTATTTGTACTCTTCATGAAAATTTATGACAAATAATCATTAGTAACGCTGCATGTCCGAGTATTGGTCTTATTGTCAATTGTGTTCGTCTATAGGGTTGCTAACCTTACATGAATTTTCTACCAAATAGTTGAATTTCCAAGTTATAAAGGATACATTTTTAGACAAAATTAAAAAAGCAGACTCCTTATTAAACTTCTAAATATCCTTTAAAGTAACTCTCAGTTTTTCTAATATTTATGTAAATCCTGCAAAATAAAAATAAACTTAAAGCTTCAACTTTTTCCGAAAAATGTTGCTATACCATATGCGTGTGACAGATGGATTTTTCCCTTTCTGTATTGTAATGTAAGGCTGGAAACGCACGAAATATCTTTGAGATGTTCAAATCTCCAAACAGATAAATGCTATTTAGAATGCAAATCACTGTCGCTGAGGCGCTATATTCTCCTAACACAAATAAATTTTTTGTCACTGATGCACCGACCTAAGCCGGATACAACTTCATTATTTGAAAAAAAATGTCACAAAGGTTTTGATAACTCACGTAACTTGATCCTTCATCCCTCTCGTAAATTTCAAAAAAGGACTGGCAATTTCTCCAGTAAATCCATAAATTTCATTCTCATCACGATTATTAACAAAAGACTCAATAATTATAAATATGAGTTAAGCTTGCGGGCTGAGGCTAACTCGAAGATTAAAATAAAGTTTAAGTCGCGTTTTCGCAATTATCGCTGGAAAAATAGAAACAACGAGAGTATTTGTAATGAAAATTTTTGTTTTGCGTAATTTATTTATGTCTGAAATTCGTTTCAATTCGATGCTATTGTCGTAATCAACTTTGTCAATTCTTGTGCCTAACTGCGACCCCACATCGAATATTATCTCATTGATACAAAGCCCTCTTGCAATCGACGTATTGAAATAACATCTCATAAGCACAAAACTGTCTTGCAATCGACGTATTGAGATAACATTTCATAAGCACAAACATGTCTTGCAATCGACGTATTGAGATAACATCTCATAAGCACAAAATCGTCTTGCAATCGACGTATTGAGATGACATCTCATAAGCACAAAGCCGTCTTGCAATAGACTTATGGCAATTTAAGTGGTAAATATTATAGATGTTTGACGAGCTATGGGCAAATAAAATGAGTCCACTCGCTTGCACTGACAGAATAAATAAATCATCAACTTGTAAGGAAAAGAATTGTGAGTAAAAAAATAAATTTGCCAACGGTTCACGCTGTTCAAATGCTGCCGTCTGCTGTCCGCAGATTTATCCCTTTCCGAAAATGATTATTTTCCGCAAAACGATAG
>CAKNWT010191801.1:0-18793 GCA_932066315.1 Andricus coriarius
TAATATGCAGCCTCGTAATTAATATTTCATAGACCGAGTTTTTAGATTTAATATACAAATGTATAGTAAATGTACATTAAAATTTGTAACATTTTTAACAGTGTACGTTTAAATTTGTAAGGATTCTGATCTCAAATTGTGTAATACATATTGTTATATATCTTAATTTGAAGTACATACATTAAAGAGAAAACTAATAACAAATTAAAAATTCGTGTTTTATTTTAAGCTTATTAATATATATATATATATATGTGTGTGTGTGTGTGTGCGCGCGCGCGCGCGCGTGTGTGTGTGTGTGTGTCGCCAGGCCACTCTTTTTTTTAGGACTACACCACTGACTTTATCTGAAACTTGATTATGACGAGTTTAATTTGCGATCATATTGTGAATTTAACCAAATGATTTTCCGTTTTTACTTTAATTTCACCGACTTATAACTTAAACCTGGGGATTAATTTCGGATAGAATGGGACCATTTCCAAAGTCGGTGTTTTTGACCGGACATATTTCTGATTAATTCGAACGATTTTCCATTTTCACTTGAATTTCACCAAATTACAACTTAAACCTGCAAATAAATTTTAGATAGAATCGGGCTGTTTCCGGAGTCGATGCTTTTGGCCGGAAGAATTTCAGATTTAAGCAGACGATTGTCCGTTTTCACTTCAATATCACCTTATGAAAACTAAAACCTGCGGATATTTTCGGATAGAATCAGGCTATTTCCGCAGTTGATGTTTTCGGCCGGACAGATTTCGGATTAATCGGAAGATTTTCCGTTTTCACTGTAATTTCACCGAATGACAACTAAAACCTGCGTAGATTAATTTAGGAAAGAATCGGAATATTGCCGAAGTTAATCCTTTTGACCGGACCGATTTCAGATTTAAGCGGACGATTTTCCGGTTTTCCTTTAACAGAAATAATTTCAGGTACTGAGTTCCGCAATAATTTCGAATCAAAACGGACTCCTTCGGGAGTGGAAAATTACGTCCGGATAATTTTCGGATTAGACAATTTTCCATTTTTAGTTTAACGGAAATGATTTCAGGATTTGAATTGCGGACTAATTTCAGATCAAATCGGAATCTTTCCCAAGTCGAAATGTATGGTCCGGACAGATTACGGACATAACCAGGCAAATTTCTAACTGTTTTCGTACAGTTTTTTTTATTAAATCGCACATATTTCGGAAAAAAATCGTGAATCGGATTGATTTCGAATAAATGCGGACCAATTTCGAATTCCGACATTTTTAGCAGGGATCAATGTTGGTATATTCAAAAAGAATTTTGAAAAACTAAAGAAAGGCCAAAATGATTTGAAGTCGTTGGAGCCTTGCCACCCGACTATACAGAGGCAGTACGCCTTGCCATCATGGATGCACAAAAGGTTGCGGTAGTACAGGCGCAGGAGAGTTTTCATAATTTCTTACACGAATTTAAGCGGAAACAACTTGAATTGATCTCTGACATCAAAGCCTCCATTAATGATATGAAGACAGACATCTCAAAGAATGTTGAACGGATCGGCATACTGGAGGTTAATTTAATAGTTCACGACGAAGAATTAAAGACTGTGAAATTAGAAGCTGCATTACTCAAATCAAAGGTCACTTCCCTCGAAACTTTCCTCAATAACCAGGAGCAAGTTGTCCTTCAAACGACCCTTGAACTTCATGGGTTACCAATAAAATCGAACGACGACCTTCTGACATTGATTGCTTTAATCGCTACGGCGTTAGAGGTACCTTGTGTTAAGAAGGTAGGGTTACAATCCGTCCTGGTTTTTCGGGACATGTCCTCTTTTGTCTAGGTCTGTCCTGGTGTCCTGATTTTTTCTTAAAAATGGGAAAAATGTCCTGGTTTTTTTACGAAACCAAGATTTTTGACAGCAAAGCTAAATATTATCGATTGAATACTTTGTACACCTGTACAGAGCTTCGGTCTACACGAATTTATTTATCAATTTAATAATTTATAAGTTTAATAAAAAAAAATTTTAATTATATTATTAAATAGATAATTAAATTATTAAATAACGATAATTAAAATAATAATACATTTTTTTATTTTTTTATTTATCAAGCTTTAAATGTACAAGAAGATTTATTCGCTAATAATAATACATTATTTATACCATTTTGGCATCATTTTCCAGACTTTAGTCAAGGATATCTGGTACATTTTTGACCTTTTTTTTAGCCATCGCTTGAAAATTGTTGAGCGTCCTGGTTTTTTGCCCGACCGAGATGGTAACCCTATCTAAGAAGGACATCATCAATTCCGACCGGATTCGTGAGGCTATTCAATCCAAACCTTCGCTTGCCCCTATTACTGTCGCTAAGTTCAGTCGACAGAGTGTAAGGATCAAATTCATCCAGCAGCGGATTGAGAAAAGGGATTTCTCTTTGGTTTCCATTTGATGAATAGATAATGAAAAGCACCTCATTCTCCTTCAGGAGTCTCTGACGTCCTTCGATCGGAAGATCTATGCCATGCTCCTCAAACTGAGTAGGCAGAAGAAAATAAAGTACCTTTGGCTTGCAGGGGGAAAGATTTTCTGTCGAAGGGGGGATGGGTCCCCTAGGATTCATCTTGCCTCACATCAACATGTTGACGAACTGAAATAGCAATTAGGCTTTCTTGGACTTGAGTTTGTTTCCGGCTATACTATATCAATGCATTTTTTCACTGAGATATCTGGTAAAAATTATCTTTGTCTCAATTATTTCTTATATTATCATGCATCTTCTTTTATATAGGTATTACTGCTCTTACTTTATTGGTCATTTATAGTGATTTTTGTCGCGGTTACGTTATATTACGTAAGACACCAAATGTTCTTTGGATTCACGAAGTTTGGTCCCTTGGAGAGGCCCTATTGCACGACTTATTATCTACCTTTGTCAAGACTTCTTTTACCTTGAGCTTCATTTTTGCAATTTGGTCACCTCTAATGTATATGACTTATTATCTCAGTGGATACTCTATCGATTTGCCACGTAAATGCTCAGTCTCTGTTGGCCCATCATCCAGAACTGAAGCATTTATTTTTGTTCGCTCATATTATAGCTGTTTCTGAGACTTGGATGACCATTAACTATCCCCCCAGTTAAGTTGCTTTTGATAAGTACACTCTATTTCGTAGAGACAAAGATGCCAGGATAGGGTTCTGAAATTGCCCTCACCTTAATGACAGACTTAGGGGTGATGTGGTAGGAGTGACTCCATTATCAACTCATCCGTCAACTGAATTCCATTTATCGAGGATAGATCCACAAAAGATAGTGTTAGTAGATGTTATTTATAACGCGCCAAACGCCTCCGTTGGAAGTGACCTAGAGTCAGAAATTTTTGCACATAATCCTAATTAAAACAATATTATTATCACAGGTGATTTCAATACTAGTTTAAACTCAGCGACCAGCCGAACTAAATATTTAAGGTCTGCAGTGCATGCGCCAGGACTGTCAATAGTTCCCCATACCTCCACACATCATACAAACCGATCTGGTTCTCGGATAGATCTTATGATAGTGGATGACATCGAGAAGGCTCGTTCTTATTTGCAGCATCGCATTTCCTTTCTATGTAACCATGACCTTATTAATATCAATTTTCAACTCAACAATAATTTTACTTCTAGCACCATTCATACTCCAATACGCAATCTCTCAAACATAAATGAATCCGACTTCATTGACCACCTTGCAACATATGAATGGAAACAAAATTATTTTGGGCGTAATGTCAATGCGAAGACCACCTTGCTGACTTCATTTTGACCTCAGCTTTTGATAAATGTGCGCCTCCGCACGATCCTTATTTTGTGAAACAACATCTTGCCTCTGGATTACCTCTGATATTAGAATACTGATGAAATAACGTGATAATGAACGTAGATTGGCGAGAAGAACGAAAAAGATGGTGATCCAAGTCGCATTCCGGAAGATTAGGAACCTTGTACAAACCAAAATCCGTGACGTATGTAATCAGAACAACTTTAATTTGATTAATAACAGGAACAAAAATGAGAATATATGGCTCCTTTTTATGGCGATTGGAATTGATCCCTCCCAAGCGTGCTTTTCCGGACTCGTCTCTTTCTCTTAATGTTCTCTTAAATATTTTTACAACCCTTCCCTTGCTTGGGTCAGTTTCGTCTACCTTTGGAAGTACTCCCTCGCCTTCTTTTGATGACACTAACTTTTTGTTTTCGAACATCTCTCTTGAATTTTTTTTTCCAACTAAATGAAATAAAATCTAATGCAATAGGGATTGACGGAATTTCCATTAAAATGATCCGCTTATCACTTCCTGTCTTTTTTCCTGTCCTTCAAATTTCAAATTCCTCCCTTCCGGTTGGAATATTCCCGAATTCATGGAAAATGTCTGTCATTCGACCAATTCCAAATGTTTCCAACCCTACCTCTTCTAAAGATATTCGCCCTATCTACATTCGGAATGCAATCACCAAACCATTTGAACGTATTGTTCATCACCAGTTAACGGAATACATAAATTCAAACAACCTTATTGATCCCCTACAGTCCGGCTCTCGTGCAGGATACAGCACTATTTCGGCGTGTAGATTTATTCAGCTTTTAGATTATTATTGATCTTTAATAATTATTAATAATTTTTAACCTACTTTAGTTGATTTCATTCTAAATTCAAATGTATCGATAAATTGGAGTTATAGAAACATGTCTACAACCGTCGATTTTTCGACAGATTTAATTTTCTTCGTTCAGGTAATTGGTCCCTTATATATACATCGGCACCAATCCTGAAAGAGTATTAAACCTGAAATAAAAGATTTTGTTGGCGACAACGATTTAGATTCCAAGTCTAAGTAAATTCACGTTATAAAAAAGGATGTGGGACCACAAAAGCGAAAGGGGAGTTTCGAAGTTTTCTCATGTGGTCTTATTTTGATTTTTATTGGCTATTCTGGGTTCAAAACATTGATTTTGATTGAATATCCAGGATTGCATTTATATTATATGATTTTATTCCGCGAGTTATAGAAGGTGAACCATTTAGATTTGTGATGCCAGATAACTGCTTGGATCAGCTTCTATATTTCAAACGGGTTAAAAATCCAATTCAATTTCCATTCTTACGAATCTTAATTACACTTAATTTATTCTTTTACATGAGTTGAGAACTGCAATGATCACCAGACAGCATTATTTAAGAATCAGATGGAAAAGATTTATGAATTTCCATATTTAAAACAGGTTAAAGAAAAATCATTTTCTTTGAATTCTCAAAAATTATCTGGCCTTCATTTTATTAGTTCTCAATAAAACAAAATGATAACATTAATATTATGTTGGCGTTCCAAAGCGCTGATTCTTGAGTTCATACACGTAAGCCAGGTCGAAAAAGAATCAACTTCCTTACACCCTACATAATTTATGTTATCAAGTTTTTGTGATATAAATTTTGTTCATATAAATTTCTAAACATTTATTTACCTAATCTTTTAAAACACTTGGGTCCTCCTGGAATAGCTACATTATTAAGATATATATGTAACCCTTTTGGATCTGAATTTAGGGAAGGTCATTTAGTAGCGTAATATAAATATTCTTCGTCACTCAAAGCTACTACTGACTTTAAACTGGCTATGGATAGAAAGGAAATCACGGTCGTTGTCTTGTTTGATTTCTCCAAGAAAATTGATCACAGAAAGTTACCACTAGAAAGGGTGAGTCATCGGACTGGGTCGGGGTCAGACGTGGAATCCCTCAAGATTCCATCCTTGCCGTACCTTATTCAACCTCTATATTTCTGATCGTGGAGGTGAATTTAAATACCGTAATTACCATAAATTTTCGGATGATTTAAATGATACATTTCGGGACCTATTTCCTCTCTGGATCGACTGCTCAGTTGTGTACAGGAAGATATTGATTCTGTGGCCGATTGGGCTATGGAAAATGGATTAGCTCTCAGCCTTAATAAAATAAAGACAATTGTCATGGGACCCTTAACGTCACCCTCATCTGGGAAACTAGCCACCCTACCTCCATTACAGGTTAATGGACTTAACATCCCCTTCGTCCAGTCGGTTTCCATTCTGGGCCTGACACTTAATCAAACATTGTCTTGGAAGGATTTGATCTGTGGAATATCTACGAAAACATTCCGAATACTTCAGCAACTGAATAGGAACAAAAATTCCCTTCCCACCTCCACTTGTAATGTATGATGACATTACTGATAAGCTTAATTTTAATCTCAAGCATTTTCTAAATGCATTATATTTATTTACAATATTGCTAAGAGTCAACACATAGCACATTACAGAGAAAAAGCTGGATTTTTTATTGTAGCCAAAAGAAGACAATTCCTTATTGTGAGAGGTGCTCGTCTTTGGAGCAAATTACAGTACCAATAGTTATAATGAAAAAAGAAGGCTTTAACAACAAACTCATGGACCTTCTAACTGAAAATAAACATAAAAAACTTAAAAAAGACCAAACAAAAACAATATTCAGCAAAACAACACCCCTTCTACAAGACTCTAAACTTTACAGCAAAACAATATAAAAATTAATACCTACTAATCCCATCTTTCGAAAACTCTACGGACTCCCAAAAATCCACAAAACCCCGGAATCATCACTAGCGGGTTTTAAAAAAAAAGACTTGATTGGCCAATCAGGTTCGACCAATCTCCTTGGTGAGGCGCTCTGGCCAATCAGAGACATCATAGAGAGTATATATAAGAACAACATAACGTAAAACTTCAGTTTCAAGTTAGCCCTGCAGAAGTGAACTGCAATTTTTACGAAACTTCGGCAAGATTCGTAGTTTTGCACACGATTGAAACCCGAAACACCTCCTTTTATTATAATAAATCATCGTGAAAGCAATAAATCTATTATTAAATTATTATTTAGTTGTTATAATTTATCCTTTTTATAAACATATTTTGTAAACAATACATGTACCTGATTTTTAATTAGGTTATTAGTTATGATGATCACAAGAAACAGTTCTCTTATATAAAATTGATAAAATTCCTCTGCATACATGAAACGATTAAACACGGAAAAGTGGTAATGTGGTGAAATAGGTTCACCAGCTTTGATATGTATTATTGTTGATATGCATTACCCAGCTCTTCCAATTTATTAGAACTGCTAAAAAAGGTGGAATCTCGGAAGTTCCATAGATTCGAGTTTTTTAGATTTCTATTTGAGTCGATTTACACATCAAGTTAATTTAAAACTCGGAACTCATCTTGAAGTTTCGAGTTTATTGCACATCCCTAACATTTATGTCACATAACACTTGTCGCTCTCGTTTTCTGATAAGACTCATGAAAAAATCAATATGGTTGAATAAAAAAAAAACTGGTTGAATAAAATTTAGTGGTTTCTACCATGCAAGATGCACAATGCATTTTTTACACCTGTCGAGTTATGCAAGAGCACGAAATTTATATTAGGCTATGAATATCTGATACATACATATGAATTTTTGATAGTGCTTTAGTCTAAACACATTGAATATGTATCAGTTCTGGTCGTACCCCGGACCTATAACGTGAAGTCCAAGCGCCTAACCGTCTGAGCCACCAAGGCTCTTTTATTTGAGAAGTTGTAGGCTCCGGAAGCTACGATCATGGCTCCTTAAAGCAAGCAATTCTGATGCAACTGCTACGTGTACGTCATCTACTTTTGCTCCTTCTGTCCTAGAAGGTAAGCAAGAGCGGAAAATTTACGCGAGATAACATCGTGCAACTCTGTTCCTTGGAGTCAGGTCTCTAGCCGTGGATGACCTTAAGTGGCAGACGGGGCTGTTGGGGATGAAGGTTTCACATCTGGATACTTTTTAGAGTTAGCAATCTTCGTAGAATGTTATGAGGAACAGTGTTGACGGATCAGATGAAGTGATCCCAGGTACAGCCTGCTCAGCTCGAAAAGAAGTGCTTGATATTTTGCCCGTTTTTCTTTCTCCTTTGTCGTGATATTACCATCGGCTGGTGCTGAGAATTCAATCAGGTAAATGATCTTCGTCTCCAAATGTTGGAGGACAGAGTGATATATCTGAAGCGTCATCATTTAGTTGATAAGTATCTCCATATACTTGCTCCTAAAAGACTTGAATCTCTTCTCGACTAGGTGGATTTTCAACGGTACGTGACGATTTGTTGAACAGACGGGAAAGATGAGTAGAATACGTGGAATTTTCGTGAACCCATTTTACTCGCCATTCAAGGCGCTATTTCGCTGTTGAAAGAGATCTTATTTTTTGCGTCCAGTGCTGCTTTATGATCAACAGTTTACACTTCCTCAGCAAGGGATTTGCTTTCCTTAAGCTACGAGCAAGTGCCCTAACTTTTGGAGTGAATTTTTTATTTGAAATTACGTAGCTAATTACGCATTGAATATATTATTCATGCCGTCTCGGCGTTTCAATTTTAAACTAAAGCCGTGCAATACGCTCGCGTGTCTTATTTAGGCGTACTCAAGTAAATTGGGGAGAGCAATATTATCTTCAGTTAATTTCTCCATCCTGTGAAGTATTTTTGGTTCATAGATCTCCTACTTCTTATGTTGGCATTATCGGCTATCTGCAAAGTAGGTCTTGTTGGAACGGGTGGTATGTTTGCTGAAAGAATATTGCTTTCCTTCTTTCTGATAAAGAGCTTCATATCAGTTGTTTCGCAAAAAGGATACCTGATCTCTTAAATAATGAGGCGTTTTATGTGCATATTGCAGGTGCTTATTGACCCAACGGTCATGTAACCTCTGAATGAATCCTCTTCGCGCCGGTGAGCTTCTTTGCCAACGCGTAAGGATGTCCCTCCTAAGTTGGTCCGACCATTCAAATCGATGTTCTCGCGTTTTGCCGGGGTCATTGCCTGTTCGTCGCCTATCTTCAGTCCTATTGCCACTCACAACTGAACCATGGTCTCCATCCGAGAGAAGCCTATTGTGAGTGACACTACGCGATACGGGTGACGTAACCGCATAATTCGATGCAATGGGCAGTTAGCCCAAAGCTTTGGGATATTATTGTTTGAGAAGTTGTTTGCTGCGGAAGCTATGATCATAGTTTCCTAATGCAACCAATCCGGACGCAACCGGAACGTACACGTCATCCGAACTCTGCTCCTTCTGGCGCAAAATTCGTCAAGTGTACCCGCCTAAAAACTTGTTGTCTTAGATTATCTAGAAAGTCCGCGAAATTATTTTCCTATTGAACGTCTTTTAATTCCCTTAAGAGAACGTCTCTAGTACGACGGGTTGTCAGCATACAGGGGCTCGAATTTTCAACCTTTTACCGCGCACGCTGATACTCAATTAACCATAACTTCTACAAAAGTTATCCAAATTAACTTTTTTATGGAGGTTTTAAAAACGTTTTTTCATCAGCTTTGCGCTTTGCATTTTAAAAATGAAGCTTAAATAAATTTTTTTATCTAAAATCATTGCATTTAGCGTAAAGCTGATGAAAAAACGTTTTTAAAACCTCCATGAAAAAGTTACTTTGGATAACTTTTGTACAAGTTATGGTTAATTAAGTATCGGCGTGCGCGGTAAAAGGTTGAAAATTCGAGCCTCTGTATGCTGACAACCCGTCGTACTAGAGACGTTCTCTTTAGGGAATTAAAAGAGGTTCACTAGGGAAATAATTTCGCGGACTTTCAAGAAAATCGGAGACAACAAGTTTTTAGGCGGGTACACTTCACGAATTTTGCCCCTTCTGTACTAGACGGAAAGCAAGAGCAAGAAATATACGCAAGAGACTTCGAACAAGACTGTGCCTTGGTCTCCAGTTTCTAGCCGCGGATGACCTTACGCGGCAGACGGGACAGTTGGTGATGAATGAATCACCTCTGGATACTGTTTTAGAGTTCAAAATCTTTGTAGAATGTTATGAGGAACAGTGTTGACGGACCAAATGAATTGATCTCAGAAGAACAGGCTTTTGCATCACGCACGCGATGCACTGAGCCTGAAGCTGGCAAGCCGGCATCTTATTCAGTTGGGTAAGAAATTAATCTTTCATACCTCCAAGGCAGCCGATTATGAGAACTACAATATAGACTTCGTAGCCATGGCACAACCTGCTAAGCTGGAGAAGAAGTGCTTCATATTTCGACCGTTTTTCTTCTGGCTTTGTCATGATATTACCATCGGCTTTTGCCGAGAATTCAATCACATAACTTATCTTCGTCGTCAGATCCTGGAGGAAAATATTAGACTTTGTAGTACTGATACATTGAGTGGTGGAAAATGAGAAATTCCACTAGATCTTATACTAATCATTCTCCACAGCGGACTCGAGTTCCACCTGGGCTTATGGCAAGACGGGCGATAGATCAACACCATAGAAATGCCTAAGTTGGTAGTAGTATAAACGTTTATTCTTCAGCCTGTTGGCCTTAAAAATTGACTTGCTTACACTTTCCTTTTTTTACATAATTTTCCTTAAAACTAAGCCTTAAAACTAACATCCATCCATACCTTATCTCTAGGATTGCACACTCTTATCGCCTACCCAATACTCTCTTCACCATGCTACTGCCCCTTTGTCCTCCCTTTCATGCATCAATACCTCCATGCTCATTTAACTCCTTTCCACTTCTATGCACTCCAACCAGTCCTCCACGTGTGCATACCCCTCCCCACACAGTTCACACATCCTCTCTTCCCTAGAGAGCCAAAGCCTATTAGAATCCTCCATGCACTCACATTTCATCATCGCTATAAGCTCCTGACTTAGCATAATCCACACATAGTTCCCGTTAAACCCTGACTCTCTTATTCTTTCTCCCCTCTCGTTCTTTGGACTTGACGAATCTCCGATCTTAGTGATCAGTACGTGCGTCCTTCCACTAACCACTGCGGAATGGGTTGTTCTCCGTTTAAGAAAGTATTAAATATACGAGCCAGATGTTGGTGCATAGAAGTGAACTTCTTCCACCAAAAGTTGCTGATTTTACCTGGCCCTGACGCTGAAAAGTTCTAAGTTCCAGCGATCACTTTCTTTACTTCTTCAGCCGTAATTAGTGGACACTCTATCTCTGTTCGCTGCAAACTCTGCCTTTGGAAAAAGTTACGGAAGAGTGATATATGTGCGACAATTCTCCGATCCAGGTCGCTGGTCAATCTTTCTAGCAATCACCCCAGGCGAAGAGCTTCACAAATTGACTATGCAAAGCTCTACATTCGGCCATATGAGTATCCAAGGTTTTTCGTTTCAGGTGTCATTCACTCCACTGACACTCTTTATTATACATTTCTTATAAACTATTTAGCGCCACACTTTTCTGTCCTGGAATACCTCTTTAGCTTCCTTTACGTCCATAGGTTTCCTCATGCTCTCTGCAAATCAGGGACTCATTCGCACATTCTAACCATTATTTCCTTGATCTGCCTCTGGATACGCTGCCATTTGCTTTACCTCGCTATACTTGTTTCGTCAGTCGTTCATGTTCCATTCTCTCAATATGCCAAAACCATCTCAACTAATTTTTGTCACACTTGTCAACCTGTAGTGTCTCCTCTACACCACGTTTTTTGAGGATTCTCTCATTACCTACTTTGTCCGTTAGCGTTTTATCGCATACATTGCGCAAAAATATCATGCCAGCTGTGTTAATTTTACTCTGTTGAGATTTTCCAATACAGAACCACAGTTTAAACAAAATCACAATCCGTTTATTAATAACACAGCGACAAAAAAAAGTCTGGCCTGGGGGTCGGACAGTTATTCGTTATTTGTAATTGTTAAGGTTATGTGGTTATTGGAATTTTAGGGTTTTCAGGTTATAACGGGCTACTTGGGCTTCCATTATAAGATTTTTTAAGGTCATCTCAAAATTCTGACATGATGGAGTGAAACGGACTTCGGATTCAGTTTCAGTGACCCCAAAAACATATTAGTAAAAATGGTAAAAAAATTTATTTTTGTGTGGCTGTGAAGACTTTCTGAGGTTATATCAAAAACCTGATGTGATAGGGTAAAATGGACTTCGGATTCGGTTTCATCGAACCCAACAACATATAATAAACATGGTCTGACCACCCGGCCAGACAATTTTTTTGTTTCGTGTCGTTGTGCAATAATAGGTGAACTAAGAGACATAAAAATACGAGTCGAAGACGTTCTCGTGCGACCGACCGACTGACATGCCGAAAGACTCAAGCTCATTAAGAACCGATTAATCCCTACTCGCGTAATATGGATTTCAAGTATTACATACTTCAACACTCACCCTAAAACTCTGCAATTTCAGAAAAATATAACTGCAATCAGATTATCTTATTTATAATCTCGGTTTTACTCACAAGGCCTAATCTGGAACTCGAGAACTGAAATCTGGGCTTAGCTAAATCTTTAGTGAAAACATCGGCAGTTTGATTATCAGTCGATTTATACTCTGCACTAATCTCTCGCTTTTCAGAAAGGTGACGTATAAAGTGATACTTTGCATCTATGTGATTACTTCGATGGTGAAACTCTGGATTTTAAATTGATTCTAACGCACTCATATTATCTATGTACAATATATAACTCCTAATATCTTTTCCAATTCAGCGAGTAATTTCTTTAGTCAGACAATTTCCTTAGCAGCTGAGGCGGTGCTTACATACTCAGCTTCGGTCTTAGATAACGCTCCACATTGTTGTCTTTTACTTTGCCTATATACTATCAGCGCCTGAATTAATTAAAACAATCCTACTTGTCGATTTTCGAGTCTCTTTGTCTCCAGCAAAGTCAGTATCACTGTATGCTTCACCTGTTTTGCAGAAATGTAAGCCTACTTCTACTGTGCTTTTTAAATATCTAATAATTCGCATAACTAGTAACCAATTTATCACTTCAGGATTTTCTAAAGCTCTTGATGCAATATTAACTGTGTTGGAATAACAACGATTCTAGCGATATCCAAAGGTGCAGAAAGTGAGTGAACAGAAGAGAGGCTCGTGTTCCCTTCTCTGGCCCATAGGCAAAGGGCCTGAGGGCTGTTCAATAGAAATCTGTTCTGTCGTGACAAGCTGTCAGGTAACACCAACTTTTTGTGATTCGTTCTACATTAATAATCTTTTGAAACAAATCTTGAATATACGCCATCCATTTTTCTGGCAGTAGTTTATAAAATTCATTGTAAATTTGATTTTCTCCTGGAGCTTTGTTGCTTTTACACCTTTAAAGACTTTTAAGAATTGCGGAATATTGAATATTGCTCTCAAGAACTGGATGACGTACATCGAAGAATGCTCAATCAATTGGCATACCAACAGGCGTATACACATTGAAATATAATTCCTCCCACTCACTCTAACTAATGGCATTTACCTGTTATTTACTTTTCATTTTACAAGTTTGCACGCATCTCCAAAATTCAATACCGTCTTTTATATTAGCTAGTTTATTTAGAGATTCAATACTATATTGGTGCTTTCTAGTCTTACTTAACAATTTATACGCTCTCTTAAGAAAATATTAGAAACCTTATGGCACCAGGGGGAAAACCCAATTGGCTACATTCCTTCAGTGCATCTGTCGCGTTTTTCTTTGCCTTTATACAATCATGGTCATACCGCGATTTATTTTTGAAATTGCTTATTGCTCCTTGTGACATTTTTTCAGCTCTACATAAGTTTAGTGATTCCGCTGTCTCGAAAATGGCGAACCTTAAGTTATCATCCAGCCGATCAATAGATGCACTCTCCGTATCGATTGAAATTCTCCCAGAGCACTCCATTCTCTCAAAATAATCAGCAATCTTGCTTTTGTCTAGTTTCAAACGTTGAACCACTGTAAAATGCTCTACGCTAGCAAGGTCAGAATTTAATTTTGAGTTACTATCAATTACGAATTGAATAGGAAAGTGACTAAAATCTTACATGAAGTGGAGAACACTTATATCCGCTATCAGATCGAGCACACCCATATTGCACCAGAGTAAATCAATTGTACTTTTACCCCTTGCGTCAGAGAGTGTAAATTGTGCGGGATGTCACTTCGCGTCCTACCATTTACAAGCACAAATGTATTAAGTTCCATAAATGCAACACTCTCCCTGCCTCTGCTATTAAATGTTACATTCAAACTATCCCTACTCTCAAATAATGCTGATTCCTGAAAAAATCGACCGTAATTTGGTTCTGAAAAGTAGCTTACAAACTTTCGTACTTTCATCATGGAAACCTCCGGGTTGCTTCATATAAATTATCCCATTCAATTTTCCGTACAGAAAAGCAGTTTCAATATCGAATTGATCAAGATATAACCCATCACAAGCTGAAATTGCTAGCAACGTTCTTACCGAATCAAAACGAACTACTGGATTGAACGTTTCCTTATAATCAATACCTTCTACCTGCGAATAACCTTTTATTACTGAACGCGCTCTAAAACGTGGTGTACAATCTGGATTTACTATTGCCGTGTAAGCCCAAAGGTTATTGATTACTTTTTGACCTTGTGGTTTCTCAACATGTTTTCAGGTTTGATTTTCATGCAAGGAATTTATTTCGTCTTGCATAGCTGCCTTCCATTCCCTTATATATTATGAATTAACAGATTCATTATGATTGGAAGGAATTGTTTTGTGCTAAAAATAATGTGGGACAACCGTAAACTTCTGTATATTTTTCTGTTTATCCCTTAATTTCGGACAATATCTTTACTTAAAAATTCCAAAGGTTTTTCTTTTTTATTAGAATCTTCCTCATATGGCATAATTTTAAACGATTCTTTATCACTATCAGGAGATAAATCGCGCTTCTCTAACTTCCCCCTTTGAATATCATCATCTGCCTCATTCGGAATTACCTATTCTGTTTTAAATACAACATCGCGACTCAAAATTACATCTCTGAGACTTGTCACATAGACCCTAAAACCTTTGCAATTCTCAATATAGCCGACCAAGAACCCTTTTTCTGCCTTTTTGGTAAGGTTTCTCCTTTTTTCATCTGGTATATGAACAAAGAATTCCGTATAAAAAACTTTTTAATTATTTGCATTGTCTGATTTTCGAAATCATACTTCATAAAGAGTTTTACCCGTTTGTCTACTTGGACCCGTTCTATTAATGACATACACAGCTGTATTAATTGCTTCTGCCCATAAAAACGAAGGTAAATCCGGTTTCGAGTGAATCGCTGAACGCGCAGCCTCTACTGTAATTCTATTATCACGTTCTACGATACTGTTCTGCTGTGGCGTATAAGAAGCATTTACAGTATGCTTGATACTTTTACTATCCAGAAAGTCCTTTACATTTTTATTGACATACTCTTTACCACCATCACGATAAATCTGTTTTACATTTTCACCGAAAAGAGTTTCAACTTCAATACAGAACATTCTTAGTTTTTCGAATACTTCTGATTTTTCTCGAAAAAAAATAAATTTGCCTAAGTCCTGAAAATTCATCTTTAAAGATGACAGAGTATCGTTTTTACCAAGAGACTCATTCTGCATAGGTCCGCATACGTGAGTATATATAACTTCACGAACTTTTGTAGCACGTTCAACTCTTTCATGGAAACTTGACCTGTGATGTTTACTATTAAATACAACATAAAAGAAAACATTATCATTCACAAGATCAATTCTTATATTTTTCAAAAAACTTTTTGCATGTCTTTTATCCTGGTGACAATTACAACTCGCAAATCCACTTTATATAGATCGCCGCTCGCAGAATCCTTTGCAATAACTTTATTATTACGCAGCCATTAAAATTTCTTATCATAAGCAGTAATTGAAAAACCTATCCCCTTTTCAGCAGTAACTCTTACAGAAAACAAATTTTGTTTTAAACCAAGTACAAATAAGACATCATACATAATATCAGGAATCCAATCACCATCTAGCAAAGTCTCAATTTCAATGTTAACTCTACCATATACTGGAATTTCCTCATCATTTCGTATCCTTTTTTTCACTGGAGTCTTAAATTAATTAACCCATTAGCGCCTGAATTAATTTAGGGTTTCAGAATTGCCTTTTTTTTATATTTTTAGCACTTTAGGTCTATCTGAGTACGAAATGACCGCAGTGTCGAAAACGGTCTTAGGGAATCCCCTGAGCTTGCTTAACAAGCTTTAGGTTAGATCGTGCGGTTGCGACGTACGAACAACAATTGACGCACAAATTTCAAACAACGTCAAGTGATGCCATGTGGCATCGCTAGGCGCTAATGGGTTAAATTTGCAAAACCGCTCTCTCCGAGTAAACATATTATTCGATGCTGCTGAGTCTATAAGCCAACAATCGTCATCAACAACGTCGCTGATTCCCATAAACGCCTGCCTGAACGTTGTACCTTACTGCATAGAATTCGCACTCTCCGCACGTGTAACAACCAGTACTTTTCCTTCGACTGTTGTCATTTTGATTTTACTTTCCATGACTTTTGTTCTTATCGTAAACAAAGTCCCTTAAGTCCGTCTTCGTAAATAAGGCAACCATCTTTTCTTTAAAGTTTCCTTGCTTGTGAATTTAAACTTCTTCAGACATCGACATTGCAGGAAGATTTCTTAAACTTTTCTTTGAACCATCTACCAAATCCCAGGCACTATGAAAATTGTTGAATTGGGACGGTAAAATCAAAAGGGCGCATGCCAGCGCCATCGTATCCGGAATTTCGGCACCAAGACTGTTCATCTTTGCCGCCAACTGTTCAAGTTTCGACCAAATATGCGCAACACTTTCACTCGACTTCAACTGAAACTCAAAAAATTGTTCCTGAACAAGCGATAACTTTTCATCAGATTTTATGTATTAATCGCATTTAATTTAGTCCACATCTGCTTCTCAGTCGCACAACTTAGAAGAAGATCCAACGATTTCTTGTCAACTTTCGTGACAATCAACTTTCGGGCAGCTTTGTCTCCTTTTTAAAATTTGTGCAGAACTACCTCATAGCCTGATGCTCCTGTCTCAGGTTTCATTAAAATACCTTCACACCTTCACGCTGTTTTTCCACTTTCTGATTTGTTGCTTCCATTTTAATGTCGCTTTGCTCAGTACAATTTTTTTTTACTAAGCCATTTTTTCTGGGCCCATAACCTGTTGAGGTTTTTCCAAGAAAGGACCACAGTTTAAACAAAAACACAATCCGTTCATTAAAGATATTAAGTGAAATAAAAGACTCAAGCTCATTAAGAGCTGATAATTCCCCACTCCCGTATCATAATATCAATTGTAAATATAGATATAATCACTTACAGAGTTTTCCTACCTAATATGGATTTGAAATATTACAGACTTCAATATACTCTTATCCTTTTCTTTGTAGGTCCAGATCTCGCTACCGAACAGTACAATAAGTGTAAAAATAGAGTTATGTATCGCCATTTTAATTTTATGTGCTATACTTTGACTTCTGATAATGGATCTTACTTTGCCGATAACCTTCTTACCCTTGTTTATACGCCTAGCTGTGTCTCCATCTATCTTTCCGTTATTAGTGAATAGTCTACCAAGAAATACACACTTATCAACTTGTTCTCACCCTTTCCTTCCTGCCCTAGATACAAGCCTTCTTCGCGGAGGAGGGCCATTCTCAGACACTTGCCCATGAATATAATAAATAGCCGTGAGGACATAACGCATCCTTGACTAACACCTTGTATAATATGGAACCAGTCACTCAATTGCCCATTTACACTCACACACTTTCTTTGCTACCTGCATATATTGTTTTCGTTGCTTGTAGGAGCCATCCATTGACTCCGTAATCTTTCAGGACTTCCCAAAGTTTACGTCTATCTACCTTGTCAAATGATTTTTCTTGGTCAACAAATGCACAGAACACTTTTTTATTTACTTTCACTTTTTTTCTATGATCTGTCTCAAGCTAAATATCTGACCCGTGCATGATCCTCCTGGCATAAATCCACATTGGACTTCCGATACATTTTCTTTCGTTATTTTCATTACCCTATGAGTCAGTATTTTTGAGTATATTTTGCTTACGATACTTAGTAAGCTGATACCTATGTAATTATTGCGAATGCTTTAATCTCCCTTTCCTTTGTAATTGGTATGTAGTCACCACTGTATTTAAGCACTTCAGCGATAATACTGTCAACACTAGCAGCCTCACCGTTCTTTTTGACACAGTGTGCGTAAAATGCGTTTTACACATCCATATGAGTGCGTAAAACGGCTTATTTCTACGCACCCTCCTCCTCCCTAATTAATTTCTCGTCTTCATATGCAATTCGATGAAATTTTTTTTTAAACATAAAAATTGACATAATTCCAGCTGTTCTAAATATATTCGAAGTCCATTTTTCTACAAAACACCACCGTTTTTTATTCTTTTCATTTTTTCCTATAATCGATCGGATGTAAAGTATATACTTGATGATAGTCTACCCTGTGTTCGTGTCTTGAAAAAATTCTTTTTGCCAAAACGACCAAGAGGAGCTAAATCTATTATTGATGTTTGGAAGTATATTCTTCTCTGATTATCCATTTTGTGTAAATGTTTGCATAAGAAGATTAATTAGTGGGAAATTGTGTTTCTTTTACTTAGTTCTATTTACGATTCCCGCAAGACTTAAGAAAGGGGTAGCGGTTGGACCAACATTACTTCCGCAGTGAGACAAAGGGGTGCTCTTCCGCCTCCCACGAGAATTTGGAAAGGGGAAGGGGTTTGACCAACATTATTTCAGAGGCTAGACAAAGGGGTGTCTTTCCATTCCTCACGAGAAGTTGAGAGGGGAAGGAGTTTGACCAACATTGTTTCTGTGGATAGAAAAAGGAGTGCCTTTTCGCCCCCCCCCCCC
>CAKNWT010191811.1:0-10633 GCA_932066315.1 Andricus coriarius
TGGATACTTCTGATAATCCTAAATCTCACAGTGTTCACTTTTATCAATTATAGGCTTATGAAAGCGTTCCAAAAAGTTGGAGAGAACAGGAGATGGAAGGGGATGTTGCATCGTTGCTCAAATCTTGTAGTTGACTGTGTCAACAGTTCAGTTTAGCACAGGGTATAACCAATTTAATTCATAACCTCAGGTTAAGCTGGGATTTGTGGCTTAGTACTGATGGTGTTTGCTACCACCACGAGGTTTAACAGTTTCTGTAAAAGTTCGACGTCAGGTATGCCGGCAACCTGTTTGCCAATTCAGTAAAGGGAAAGTACTCGATGTTAATTTTAAGATAATACTATGATACAGATCTCCATTGAGAGTAGCCTGGTATAAAGTATGAGGATTCAGAGGACCTTGCACGAAATGTATGGAAAAAGCCTTTCGGTGAAATTGTCTCATTACGAATTTTGATATAAGCATCATCTGAAGGATAAAAAAATCTAAATGGTCTTAACTCGATCGTTTGGGATGAACAAATCGACCGTCTGCGAATTAAGGCGACCGCGAGCGTCCATTTCATTTTTGAATTTAAGTATTCATAAATGGAGAAATACCAGTACTGCCTGTTAGTACTGTGCCAGCATTTGGCATACCCATGTAGAAATTGCGATCGGTATTTGGAAGGACCCCGGCTATTTTTCCCTATTTCTGATCGGGCGCTAATCGGGAAAAATAGGGAGGGCCAGACTAGTTCTGTAACGCTGTTTTAGCCAGGCTCTACCTAGAACTTCTAACAAGGTCCTTACGCGAATACCCTTCAACCGCCCGTCTAGACCCTCTCTATTTTCCGGTACGTTCATCATTCAGCTATGATATAAATATATGTGACAAACGATTTGTCAACAACAAAATAAGTAAGAATATTTAAATACACACCAATTTTAGATCAATGATTACAGAGGTTTATATTTCGTTAATTAAAACCCGTTTTTTGCATATATTTATATTTCATTATTTTTCACTGGGTTTCACATACACAGCACAAATTTAACTGTTTTCCTTATATTTTACGTATTAAAAACAATTTTAACTTTATTTTAAACAAAGTAACGTTATTATGAAAGTTGAAAGAATAAATTAACTAATTTTTTTTGGTTATATTCACAAACCCTATTCAGTACATATAATAAATATAATTTATTAAAACTACTACTTGAACTTTATATAATACAAATTTAGGTGGCGTTATTTTCGCTAAAATCACGTATTTATAAGTGTTAAACACTCTGATGCAACAGATGAAAATAAAATTCAGTTTGCTGTCACATGTTGTTGGGGCAGCCATTCGCCTGTTTACTAAAGCATGATATAGTGCATACAAACTCCTGAAGATGGCACTGCATCATATACAGGGTGTTTTTTTTAACTTGAGACAACGAAATATCTCAAAAAATACGCATCCTACGGAAAAAATGTCTGGAATAAAAACTTTTTATTTTCGAGGGGGAAAAAAGATTTGTTAAAATTTACCCCACCCCCACCCCCACAGGAGGCAGGGGTGGGGGTAACTTTGTAATTTCAAATTTTTTAATTTCAAATTTTAAATCGCGAATCGAAACAAATTTTCCGAATAAAACTTACGTATTTCATAAAGGAGAATCTGAATCTGTGATAAAAAATTGGGGTTGCCATTTGAAATTACAAAGTTACCCCCACCCCTGCCTCCTGTGGGGGTGGGGGTGGGGTAAATTTTAACAAATCTTTTTTCCCCCTCGAAAATAAAAAGTTTTTATTCTAGACATTTTTTCCGTAGGATGCGTATTTTTTGAGATATTTCGTTGTCTCAAGTTAAAAAAAACACCCAGTATATTGAGTCAGTGCCGTACCCATACAAAAAAATTCCAAGTCGGATTTAACCAACACCCTTAAAACCAATACCTTCTCATTGAGATGAGAATTTAAAAAAACTGTATTGATATTAGGAAGTGCTTTAAAATATTATTAATATATATCAGGGATCATAGAGCAAGATGAGCTTAAAAAAGGGAAAATAGGATGATTTTTTCACGAAATAGTGCAATTATATTAAACTAAACATTTACTTTTACATGCAAACAAGTAAAAAGAATATTTTTATAAGAAATAATGTAATTAAGGTCTATATGGGTGAAAATAAAAAAGTTGCACTTACTCGATTTAATTTAAAAAAAGTATTGCAGAATAAGGTTAACAGATGACATCCAAATTCTGTAAACTCATTTTTGATCTTCCAAATTAGTCATTTCTGATAAAAAACGACTCTTTACGTGCATTTATATTTTGAAATTCTATGCGTCAGATTTTATGTACATTGTTAAAATGTAACTAAAAATTAATTTGAATTAAAAAGTTCTCTTCAAGGTTGTTGGAATGGGGTGAGTGTCTGGTTTTTCAAAAAACATCCCGTAACTGCTGAAAAATGAGAGTAAAGTGGTTGTAGAAACCAAAGCAACGGCGTGAAGTGCGCAGGAAGCCGACTCACAGCTGATGGCGCTTTTCATCTGTCTTGGCGAGAATTTTAAATTAGAATGAAAAATTAAATTTGTGCTTTTCTTTTTTTTTATTGTTTATTGACATGTCCGAATGATTGGAGAATGCAACAGCATCACTGAATTCGTTTTTTACTGTCGCTTCTCATCTATTTGAAGAATAATGGTTGAATTTTATTAAAAGACTACCAATTTTCAAACATTGCTAAGAAGCGATAGTGAGATAAAATTCAAATACAAAAAAACATTGGTAAAATAAATTTTCCTTCGAAGTTTTAAAATGTATGTTTTGCATTTTTTTAAATCTGTGGTAGTTATCGTGCCAATTTATTTCTTATGAGAAAAAAAACATTGTTTTTGATGAAATAAGTACTGTCGCTTCTTAGCAATTTGAAAGAAAATGGTTGGATTTAATTAAAAGTAGACGATTGCGCCGCCGCGCCACGCCGCCGCTGCCAGACAACTTGCTTCAAAATCGTAACATCGCCGATTCGAATTCGGCGCGGCGGCGTATCGGCGCGCCGACGTAATCTCAGGTATAATTACATGGTACTCGATTTCTTTCCGTAGGGTAATCCGGTGGATTTTGATTGGTGCGAAAATTCCTGCGACCAATTAGGAGCCACCTCTGAAATATAATTCCGGTGTCGACCACCGAAAGGGAAGCATTAAAATCGCGAATTTTAATCATATTTTTATGTTTTCTAAGCTGTATGTAAAAAAACTAAACTTGACCGTCACGCCGCCGCCGATCAAAATTGCACAAATCGCCGCCGCCGATTAAAAGTCTGTCGGCGCAACCCTCTAATTCAAAGTCAACCAATTTTCGAAAATTGGTAAGAAGCGATAGTAAGAAAAAGTTCAATTGGAGAAAAACATTTGTAAGATGAAATTTAGTAACCAATCACATTGTTAAAATGAATGTTTTTGGAAATTTAAACATTTTATTACTAAAAATAAAGTCCTTTATTTGAAATATCATCATCAGTCATATCATTTTGAAAATTTTTCTTTTCCAGAGATCTGATTTTTGGCACAATTACCTTGGGCTGCTTCAGTCGCTAGTAATAAAGGACAACTATGGGGTGCCGTAATGGGCGTGGCCTAATCCTCCTCTCTACCCCGCACCCCATTTAGTTGCAGATGGGCAGAGGGAACCCTGGTGTGGGAGATTCTGGATCTAGTGACGTCACACAGGAGTCCCCAAACGTAAAAATGGAAAAGGTGGAGCAGTGGAGATAGGATATTCCCGACTGAGGAGTTCAGGTTGCTGTGACGTAATAATTTTGGGGTTTCTCCAGAGAAAAAGATACTCAAACGATTTTTAATATTTCTAACTAGACAAGTAATATTTTAAATTGAATAATTTTAAGAAAAAAAAATTAATTTTCATTTACTAGTGAAATAAGTTTATAAAAACAATTATCTAAAATAGACGAAGGGTAAATAAGAAGAGCAAACTTTTTTTGTCAAAACCTATGAAAATAGATTTATTAAATTTTTGTCAAAAAAAACCTTACATCGAAATAGACCTACTAAAACTGTTTTATATTTCAGAAAAATCTAAACCGTTTAAAGGTTTTTGGTGAAGGTGGGAGTGTGAGAAATCTGGTCCCTCGCAATGAGGTCGAGGCATTGGACCTCGACACAACCACAGACGCGGAGGAGGTCGAGGTTGCCATCAGAAGACATTTTGGCGAGAAGCCAGCAGGCGAGATCAGGTTCAGTCTTACAAAGAGGGCCTTCAGAGGAACTTTGAAGGCTTTTGTGGACCTGACTGAAGAAACAGCGTCGAAATTGGTACGCGTGGTACACCTGAAGGTGGCATGGGTGCCCTGTCGCGTGCATATGAAGATGCAGGTCACTCGCTGTTAGCGCTGTCTAGGCTTTGGCCACATGGCAGCGGTTTGCAATGGTCCTGATCCGACGAGAGGATGCTGGAGGTGCGGCAAGGAGGGACACAGGTTTGCGGAGTGCGTAAACACTCTCAAGTGTTACCTCTGCGCCGTAAAAGAAGGAGAGCCCCGACTGACCATCATCCGGGGACAATGAGATGCCCATCATTCAGGGAGGCAGCCTCGCTGAGGAAGCCGCCCAGATGACAGCCCAATCTGCTGCACCCAACCAAGATGTCGAAGGCCGACGATACCGATGTGCGGTATCACCGCACTACTGAGGACGATGCGTACATCTTGGTTGGTATATAGTTAAGAAAAAGAAGAAGCAGCCCTTTCGAGGACAAGAAAACGGCACCCCCTGAAGTAATGCTAAAGCGGTTTCCGGGGGGACATCTGCCAAGAAGATAGGGTGGTGGTTATTAGTGAGTCCCTTGGTGGTATTATTATAATGATAAAGTTGATTTTGTATAATGTATAATTATACGCAAGGTATAATTAAATATTATACAGGGTGTTTTTTTTTAACTTGAGACATCAAAATATCTCAAGAAATACGCATCCTATGAAAAAATGTCCGTATTAAAAACTTTTTATTGTCGAGGGGGAAAAGCCACTTTAAACAAATTTGCCCCACTCCACCCCCCAGGAGGCAGGTGGGGGGTAACTTTGTAATTTCAAATGGAAACCTCAATTTTTTATCACAGATTCGCGAAAAAAAACCCCCCCCCAATGTCTCATGGGGGGTAGGGTGGGGTAAATTTTGTTCAAAGTCGCTTTTCCTCCTCGAAAATGAAAAGTTTTTAGTACGGATATTTTTTTCATAGGATGCGTATGATTTCAAGATATTTCGATGTCTCAAGTTAAAAAAACATCCTGTATATGTTACGGTCATTGTGGTGATGCGACTAAGATCCCCACACTACTGAGAAGTGCGGACCTTTCACGTTGTGTTGTCGGTTTTATTCACATTTGACAAAAGAGTTACAAGATTTCCCATTGAGTTTGATAAATCGTGTCTTACATGTAGAAATGTTCGCGGAAATTGTATCTCTGCAAGTCCTACCACCCAACGATCGTGCAAACAAATCTTGCGAGGGAGTTGAGTTGCAAAACGGGTAGTAATACTTTGAGATCTGATGCTGGAATCCGAGAGTTAAATTTATCCGGATAACCTATTCACTTGACAAAATATCGTTGCTAAGATTCTTTTCCTTTTGTTTTGAATTACTCGTTAAATCATAAATTCTTCGCTGCTATCGTGTTTATCTTCTTTTTTCACTTCTGACAATTCGCGCTTATAGAAAAGTCCCTAAATAGCTTCGCCTGTAAGATCTTGCAATTCGTAAACACAAATCGACTCTTTCCGTTAGATAATCACCCGTTTTATTTCAAAAAGCTCTTCAGTGCAGCTAACTTCATAACGTTTCTCAAAGGCACCTCTCTCTCTCTCTCTACTGATGCGCACAAGGTCACCCGATTTCTATCTAGGTTTTTTACATTTCAACGACTTTTTGCCGTATTTTCTTTGTATATTTGAAAGTGCAATCGCGACCTTTTCTTTAAGAATACTTTCAAAACCATTTTTTACTTCCAACGTGGTTTTATCACGAAGCGGCTCGACCCATGCGTATTTACTCACAGCGTCAATCACTGAGAGTAAGTTTGAGAAACCATCGTTGTACGTTTTTAAGCTTTTCAAAACAATCAATTCATACTCCCAAAGCTGATCTATATTATTTAAATTGTAATGTCTTCGCATCAATTTGTGACAGATAGGATCATGCATATTATAAGCAGTTTGACTTTTTAAACAGTCAATTCCTTTTGTTCGTGAAATCTTCCTACGTACAGCATTAACTAACTTATCGATACCTCCATAAGACGCGGGGTGAGAGGGGTCATAGTAAGTATCGTGTAATAAACTCATTGTTGTTTTTAAAAAGTTATTTTAAAGCACTTTTCTGTTTTTTTATTCCCACTTCCAGTGCTACCTTCCTTTTTTCGTGAAAGGCGATTTTTGCTTCTGCTACGCTTACCCCCACTCTTATCTTCTCTCTCGCTGTTGGTATTACTATCCTCGTCATCCGATACCAAAAAATCTTGAAAACCTGTGTGTTTTCTACCTACTACTTTGGCTGCTGTTGTAAGCGGCAAGGTTTTTGGTTTTCGTGAAGCCGAGACGTCATAAGAAGGTGATGAAGGGAGACGAGGCGAAACCGGCAGTGCTCCCAATTCAGCTCCCCAACTGTAATGAGCATGCGTCGCATCAACAGTATCATTGGCTGTATACGACGCGCTTTTTTGAAGTTATTAAATGTGTAAATCAATTTTTTATTATGAATCATCGTTGTAGACTTAATTAAATTAATTTTCAGATCACAAAATAGTCTTTTAGAGTGAAAGATAAATGATTGATTTGATATTACTATTGAAAAATAAATTATTGATTTTAAATTAAAAATAAAAGGAAGACTGTTTTCACCAATGTAAGTTCTAAGTAATTAATAACATTGATTTGTGCTTGATAATAATGATATATTGTAAAAAATTGATTTGCTTATTTAATCATTTCAAATAAGCGCGCGATCAACATCCAATGAGGCTGTTGGTGCCACGCATGCGCAGTGTAGTTGGGCAGCCGATTCGGGAGCACCGGAAACCGGTACAGATAAGACACTGAGTTTCCAATATTCCTTGTTCCCTACGATTTCACGTGGTAAATCGAGTTGCTGAAGGACCACGGCAAACTAGTGTCTCGCAACTGGGTTTACGGTTTTTTATTAATCTTAATGCATCGTTTATCAACTCTGAGATATTTAAATCTTTGACATGCTTTTCATCAATAAAAACTGTACCACATTTATGCCATTTTAAACGTTGACGTGCATCAGGCTTAGAAAGCCGTTCAAGTAATATATTTCCTTTCGGAGCAAAACTGTATGGAATAGTTAAAAGTATCCTATTATTATTTGAAGAATGATCATCATTATTATTATCTTTTATCGTTCTTTTTCTTACTACTTGCATCTTGCCTTTTATTTTTCATATTTCATAAATCGTCAGTCGTGTCACGCAGATCACCAAACAGATGTGTCCCCATATGCGTGACATATGCGTCGCACGTCGCGCGAGTCGCACGCGTGTCGATGAAGTGCATCACCTCTACGACTAGCGTAAAATATTGATAATCATAATAAATTTTACAATAATAAGAAATTTTAGAAATGAATGAGAACATAATTTTTATTAACATACAAATACAATATATTTTTGATCCAAAAATAAAGAAAACAACGTGTACAAATTTTGAGCGAAAGTCGAGAAGGAAAGTACTTCTGTAACAATTGTTAGGGTTTCTGATTTTATTATACTCACTGTAATTCTTTTAATACCGATTTGTGAAGACTGCAATTTTCAATTCTGGAAGATTCTAGAAAAGCTTCCTCTAAAAGATTTTCGTCAAGATAGTCTATCCTTTCTTTCCATAAGGGCATCCTAAAACTGCAAATGATTTTATGATTTTTTATGTGATTTCATATATACATGTGGAAAAACGGGGATTTTTTAACCTCACTTTTAATTTTCTGCTATTTAAAAGTAAATATATATTTATATTTTTCTTTACTTCCCAGTTTCTTGAACAGAATTCGTGGCACGCAAACATTAATTAAGGCTGAAATATACGAAGAATAATATCGCAATGATCGAGTTCGTTGAAATTTTATAATTGGAAAAGCACTAGGGTACTCCACAACATGGCGCTCACATAACCTCACTGACGGCAACGTCGGCATTGATGTTCGGTGAACCGTGAAGTTTGACAACTCTGCGCATGTACAATACAGGTACAAATATCATTTGGAATAAGATAAATACATCAATCATTTGAAATAAGATATTAATATGATTGAACTAACTCGAATTTGCTTAATAAAAAATATTATTGATATATTGTTTATATTTATTCAGCAAGGACTACGACGAAATATGAGTGATGGCTGAATAAGCCTCATGGTGCACGCACGCATTTACCCATCACTTTATCGCGGAATGTGCTAGCCATTTGCGTGCGATATGGGTCGCATCGTGCGACTCGCACGCGTGCTTGAAGCGTCCGTCGCACGATTGTTATCTGGGCTGTTAGTACATTTTCCATTTTTCATGCTCATCTTTTAAAAAGGGTGAATAAAGTACTTGACTCATTCCAGCATCAAGACGTTTCATAAAATTCTCAGGAGTTGCAGAGTGGTTGTGTTGGCGTTCATGAGTAAAGCTTTGTAAACATCGTCTGAGAATGGTGAGGAAGCAGGAAGTGATGACGGTGCTAAGACAGAGGTATGTTGGTCCAAAACCTGTTGCTGATATTTTTCGACTTGTTCGCTGGAAATTAAAACCATTTTCCTTGCGTATTCCATATTTATAAAAAAATAGTAACATCAAATCAAAGAAAAAAAAAGATTTGACTATGTGTTTTAAAAATGTTTGAAAGAAGACCACCCATTATCGGTGCAAGTAGTAACGGGAGAAATCCAAATTTTTGTACAATAAAACGTTTTTTGTGCTTCCAACTAGCGCGAGACACGGCTAATTTCCTCAAAGTTTTTCTGTGTTCTTTTAACTTTTGTTTTTCATGATTTTTAAGTTGTACATTTCCAGCTAGAACATTAAGAGCACACTCACATATGCATTCAACAAGCTTTGTGTCAGCTGTACGCAGAATCGCACGGCGTTGATTAGAATTCAAGCGACAAAGTGCATGTAATGCTATCCCTAGTAGCAAGATAACTGCAGACTGGTGCCAGCTGGGCGACAGAAAAAGAAGAATCTGTTTGCAGCCTGGCGCCCGGCTGGTTCCGCTTTGGCGTGCTGTTCTGTCACCAGAGTCTGGTATAACAGATCATGGCCCAGACTGGTCATAATATACGCCAGATAATGTTAAAATAATTAAAAATGATACTAAATAAGTTTCTGTAATAGTTTTAAACTATATTTCAGCCCTTTCTGGGAGAATATACTGCACAGACCTCACAACATTTCAAGAGACACTGAAATATTGGAAACATAACCTCTTACCGTATAAGTTTGCATGTTTGGGCATGCGTAAAGGCGGGAAAAATTTTTAAATTAAAAAATTTAAAATTGTAAAATTTAAAATTTAATTAAAAAATTTAAAAATTTGCTGCCTAACTTACACTTTTAAGTAATTTTTATAATCTATAATAATTGATGAAGGGAGGAAAACAGAAAGTTTTGTGATAATAAATTAAATTTTTATGTCTAATAATTTTTGATATGGCATTTAAAAAGGAATAAAGGAAAATATATTTACATGAGTGCGACTTAAATAAAAAATTATTATCTATGTGAAACATAGACTTTATTGCAGAAAAAAAATGAACGAAGAAAATGAGAATTATGTATTTTTACAACTCTTACATACCTAGATAAAATTAAAAATGAAGGTACTCAATGTTAGCTTTTACGTGGGGCTCGCAATCGAAAACGCCTATGCATGTTCCTGACATTTATAAATATAACAATCACAGATACTTTGTATCTTAAAAGTAATGAAAAGTGTTTACATGTTATCGTACTTAATAGTATATTTTAAATAATGCGCACAAAATCATCAAACCTTTAAGAATTTCACATCCAAAACATTTTAAATCTTAAAAGTACGAAAGCTGTAAATCACAGCCATAAAAAGATACTTGCGAATATTTAGACATGACTATTTAGTTTTTGAACAGCGGCTCGTAACAGGAGACAATGGAGATCAAACACAGTTCTTTATTCGAAAATTGTAAAGATATCGAGATATAACTTATTATTGTTAGAAAAAGTTTTCTGCATTATATTAACCTTCCGACTCTTCTTCAGAACCACGAAATCTCACGGAATCATTGTCTGGAGTACGACGATCGTCTTTGATCTCATTATCCGAAAAAACTGAAAATTAAGAAAAAATATAAATCATTCTTAATCTATAAGGAAATTTCGAAAAAGTATAAATATGAAATCTGTTTACATTTGAAGCAATAATTATGTTATTTTTAATATGAATAAATAAGACGTGTTCCTTTCTTAAGTGTTCTTTTTCATGACTTTTTCTTAGAAATTATGGAATTTACAATGCTCTTAAATAAAATCATAGAAAGTTCATTTAATTTTAATGAAAAAATAATAAATTTAACCAAATCATGCATCCAATCAATCGTTTAT
>CAKNWT010191815.1:0-11262 GCA_932066315.1 Andricus coriarius
AATCACAATAGGATGAATAGATGCATGTTTCACATTCCTCCATATTGCCTTTACTTCATGTCTTAGCTCGCTATACTTGTGGATCTTGGTTGTGTAGGTTGCCTGCAAGTTTCGGTTAAGTGGACAAGCAATGTCGATGATGTAGACTCTTCCACCTTTTTTTCTCGCATAACGATGTCCGGCCGATTGGCTCTGATGTAATGATCCGTCTGGATAGTAACATCCCAATATAAGATGTAATCTTCGTTTTCTAAAACGGGCATTGGGATATATCTATAGACAGGCATCCATTCTGTTAAGAGTCCTAGGTTTAGGGCAAGGTGCTGATGCATAATGGGGAAAACTTATTATTATTATTATTATTATTATTATTATACCATTAAGCCGTTTCCCTTTCGGGGTAGGCGTGAATTACTCGGTTGGAAAATAGTAGTATGTGGATCGGTATATAGGCATATGGTATATAGGTATATGGGTGTAAGGTATAGATATTTTAGATTGATCTAGGGCGCTCGCGTTATTTATTTGAACAACACGTTCATTCCGCAACACTGCTCAGACCCAGGCTGCTGATCAATCTCTCTAGCGATCACCCCACGTGGAAAGCCTCTCAAAATTGTTATCTATGGTTCCCCACTTGGGCCCATTAGTATCCAAGGTCTTTGTTTCAGGTATCATTCACTCTACCCACATTCTTTTTATAAACTATCTGTCGGCAAACTTTTCTGTCTTGGCATACTCGCCTGGCTTCCTCTACGTCCATGCATCTTTTTGTGCAAGTTCTCCTGTTTTCATGGCTTCTTATGTCTCTTCGGATTAATGTCTCATTCACAGACTCTATCCATGCTTTCGGCGGTCTACCTCTTGGCCTTGTGCCATTTACTTCACCTTTATACACCTGTTTCGTCAGTTGTCCATCTTTCATTCTTTCAAGATGTCCGAACCACCTTAACTGATTTCTTTCCCATATATTTACTAGTGTCTCCCCCGTACCACATTCTTTGAGGATCAACTCGTTTCGGACTTTGTCCATCAGTGTTTTCCCGCATATTGTGCGCAGAGCTTTCATGCCAATCGCGTTAAGTTTACTCATGTCCTTTTCTTGACATGTCCATGTCTCGCTACCGTATTGTACAGCCGGTACAATTAAAGTTTTATATATGGTCAATTTAGTTTCGTTTGATTAGTTTTTATCTCTGAGAATGGACCCTGCTCTACTGATAGCCTTCTTACCCTCGTTAATGCGCCTACCTAATTCCCCATCTATTTTCCGTCGCTAGTGAATAGGCTACCCGGATATACGTATTTGTCAACTTGCTCTAATCTCTCATCATTTAGGACAATGTTTCACATTGTTTTCTCACTTTTTCCTTCAAACACCATTACCTTTGTTTTATTTACGTTAATTTTGAGACCCATGTTCTTCATGCTTGTATTAAGTTTGTTCATCATTCTTTGCAAGTCTTCGATTGACTCTGCCATAACAATCTTGTCATCTGTGAAAGCCAAACCACGTACTTTCACCGTTTCGAGATCTACACCTTCTTCGTCGAAGAGGGCCACTCTTAGGCACTTGTCCATAAATATGATAAATAGCCATGAGGACATAACGCATCCTTGTCTAACACCTTGAATAATATCAAACCATTCACTCAGTTTCCCATTAACTCTTACACTCGCTTTACTGCCTGCATATATTGTTTGTATTGCTTGTATGAGCCATCCATGGACTCCGTACTCTTTAAGGACTTCCCAAAGTTTGCTTCTATTTACCTTGTCAAATGCTTTTTCTAGGTCAACAAATGCACAGAAAACTTTCTTTCCTACTGTTAATATTTTTTCTGTGATCTGTCTTAAGCTGAATATCTGATCTGTGCATGATCTTCCTGGCATAAATCCACTTTGGACTTCCCATATATTTGAGTAAATAGAGGAACTTCTAATAGGGAAAATAGGCTTTGTTATCAAAATAGGAATTTAGCTGTTTAGGTCTTTAGGACGTAACAGAGTCTATTATTTTTTGGTGCATCGGCCTGGGAAAGCAAGCTGTTTGAATTTTAAAATGATCTAATTTCGCAAATTTCTACTGATTTTCACAAATTTTTTTTCAAATATTCAAAACAAACTCCTGAATAGTTATTTATATTTCAGTTTGAGAAAAAAAAATATATAAATTTAAAAGACTAATTGAAATAACAGTTTGCATCAAAATAAGCAAATGAAAAGGGTTGACCAATTGACTGATTTCTTTCTTTCCTTATAAAAATTTAAAACAGAAATACTTTCATAAATCCATGAAAATTTTTCAAAAATAATATTATGCATCAATTTTTCCATTGTGCCTTTATATCATTCGGAATGCGTATCCACAAAATGAAAAGTAATTCAAATGTCTAATTTTTTTAACAATTCTAACCCAAAAATTATAACGCGAAATTTAGCTAAAAACAATCCCGATTTAGCGAAGATAGTAGATCAAAATTTCCAACAAATAAAGAAATCGCAAAATAAATTGATTGACGAAACCTTGCATCAATCTGACATAAGTTCTTCGAATACTAGCCAAACTTTTCTCAATCAAACTCCCATACCAGAAGTAGGGTCCTTTCTAACAAAAAATTTTCAAGATGCAAGTATTGAGATAAGCTCAAGTTCTTTTCACAACGGTTTAACTTTAAATAATACCGATAATTTTGAAGACTCTTTTTACAATTCAACGATCAAACCGGAAAATTCCACAGTTGTTGACCGCGAAAATTTCGACTCTACCCTCGTGGCAAACAATTTGAATTCAGACGCATCTAGGAGTTCAGGCTCAGAGTCAGATTCAATAAATTTTAAAGAAGATCCAGAAAAATCAATTTCAAGGAGTAATAAATGAACTAAACCATTAATTAGGTAAAATACAAGTGACATTTCAATTTTAAATAATACACTTTCGAAACAAGAAAACATAATGACCACATCACAACAAATTATTACAGTCGCAAACAACCAAATGGTGTCGCTACGCGACGCGCTCGAGGTCTTACCTTCTTTTACCGGAGATAACATATCATTAGATCAGTTTATCGAAGGATGCAAAGAAGCCAAAGATATGCTTCCACAAACTTCGGAAGCAAATTTAACAAAATTACTTAAAACCAAAGTAAAAGGCGAAGCTCGTAAATGCCTATCCGGAGAATCTTACAATAATATAGAAGAATTAATTAATAGTTTAAAACGCGTGTATTCATCAAATAAAACGGTATACTAATTACAAGGTGAACTAGGAAACATTTATCAGTGGGATAATGAAAAAGTCATCTCATTCGCGACACGTGTAAAAGAAATACGCGATAAAATTCTAGATGCCCACAAAAGAAATAATACAGGGTCCAAAGATAGAAGTTTTAGCGCAGAAATCGCCAAGGATATTAAGGACTGTTTTCTAAGAGGCTTAAAAATTGAATTCGAATCGCGAATCGAAGATCCAGATGATAACTCACTAACTTTTTAAGTGGCTGTAAATAAATCAATAGATATAGAGAGAAAACTAGCAGCAACATCAGCTCTACGTTCAAATAGTCAAATCATAGTCATGTCAAATTTGCGGCAGAAGAGGCCAAATAGCTCCTACCTGCAGACAACTTTTTAATCCTACAATACAAAACCGATCAAATTTCGAAGAAAGAAGAATACAAAAACCTTTAAATTATTTTAACCAACGCGAAAATGTTCAAAATAGAGGTTATCAACCCCGACCATACTACATAGGACCCCAACAAAATAGAGAAACTCAATGGGGCACGCGACAACCGTTTCAGACTCAAAGACAGTTTCAGCCCGACCAAAACTCATGGCAACCCAATAAATCATTTCAAGAACAATCAAATTTTCAGAACCAGAGATATGATAGACCCAATGAAAAGCAAAAAAATGTTAATTCCACGCCACAAGAATGCCGTTATTGCAAGAAAATAGGTCATACAATAGATATATGTCGAAAAAGATTATATAATGAACGACAGCAACAAGCTGACACACAACACAATTAGGGAAATGCCAGACCCCTCCCGAATTAAGGTGCGTCGGAGGAGGTGGGCAAATAAAAAATTTAAACGCAATAAATGCAGAAAATAAAAGTATCATAAAAGACGTAAAGATAAATTAAAATAATATTAATCCAATTCCATCATTTCATATATCTGTTGATGGTCTGATACGCCCAGCACGTATGATGATTGATACAGGAGCAGGAATAAATTTACTTAAACTAAATATAATTCAAAATTCAACAAATATCAATCAAGACGAAATCTTACGTTTAACAGGGATATATGCTTTACCAGTATTTACGTTAGGACAGGCAAATCTTAATATTTTTAGACGTCCAACGATTTTTAATTTGATTCCAAATAGTGTTCCCATAGAAGAAGATGGAGTTTCAGGATCAGAATTTTTTATCGAAAATAAAGTAAATATAAATTACACTGATGAATGTCTTGAAATTAAAGAAAATAAATATTCATTTGAAGCTCCAGAATCTGGGATAATTTTGCCAGCTAGATCAATTTTTAATATATGTGTTGAAATAAAAAATAAAGATAAAGACGAAGGTTACATCCCTCTACTTTATTTAGCTGATAACATTTATATAGGAAATGCTATAGTAAAAAACCACGAAGGAAAAGCATATATGAAAGTTGCTAATACAAGTACGGACCCAGTAAAAGTAAAAATTCCAAAAATTATTTTGGGAGATTTTATTTGATTTTATTTTATTAGATTTTATTTGGAAGTGAACCAGAAGAACATTTTGAAAAATGTGAAGAAACAGAAATAAAAATTAACAACCTCACAGGAGAAGCTAGGGTAGAAAAAATTAAAGAATTACTTCGCCTTGATCATTTGAATTCCGAAGAGAAATCTCACGTCGGCTAATTAATAAATAAATACTCAGACCGTTTCCAAATCCCAGGTGAACCCCTTGACCCCACACATGTCGCGAAACATACGATTCCCACTATTGATGAACAACCAATTTTTACGCGACCATTTAGACACCCTCAAATTCAGAAAGAAGAATTAACGCGTCAAGTAAATGGACTTTTAAAAAATAAAGTGATAAAGCCATCACAATCTCCCTATTGCTCACCAGCCTTCTTAGTAAAAAAGAAGCTAGATTCTCAAGGTAAATTAAAGTGGAGAATGGTCCTCGATTTTCGGAAACTCAATGCAAAGACTAAAGGAGACTCTTATCCTCTCCCAAATATCAATGAAATATTAGATCAACTAGGAAACGCTCGGTATTTTTGGGTTTTCGATTTAGCTACAGGATTACATCATATACCAATGGATCCAAAAGATGCTCATAAAACAGCTTTCTCAACTCCATACGGGCATTATGAATTTGATAGAATGCCATTCGGATTAAAGAATGCACCTGCAACCTTTCAGCGATTAATGGACGTGGTACTAACAGGCTTGCAAGGTGCTGAACTTTTTGTGTATTTAGATGATATTGTATTGTACGCAAATAGTTTGGATGAACACACAGAAAAATTGGAAAAATTAATGAATCGATTACGAAACGCAAATTTACATCTGCAACCAGATAAGTGCGAATTTTTGAGGCCCGAGGTAACTTATTTAGGACATATAATAGATAATCAGGGTGTCCGCCCTGATCCCAGAAAATTAAAAGCAGTTTCCGAATTTCCAATTCCAAAAAAAGAAAAGAATATCAAAGAATTTTCTAGGTTTAGCAGGTTATTATTGAAGGTT
The DNA here is from genome assembly GCA_932066315.1 of Andricus coriarius. Taxonomy (NCBI): domain Eukaryota; kingdom Metazoa; phylum Arthropoda; class Insecta; order Hymenoptera; family Cynipidae; genus Andricus; species Andricus coriarius. The sequence goes on from CAKNWT010191815.1 coordinate 5,767, forward strand.
TATCGACGGATTCGCTAAAATAGCTTCACATTTAATTCAACTTTAAAAAAAGAATACACCCTTTATATGGACAGCAAAGCAACAATCAGCCTTTGACACACTCATGCAAAAATTATGCGAAGAACCCCTTCTTCAACGACCCGATTTGACTCAACCTTTTATTTTAACAACGGATGCCTCAGGATATGCAATCGCGGGAATACACTCACAAGGTAAAATAGGACAAGACAAGCCTACAGCCTACACCTCACGCGCTTCAAATGACTGCGAAAAGAAATATGACACTTATCAAAAAGAAGCACTAGCTATTGTATACTCGGTAGAACATTTTCGTCACTATCTCTACGGAAGAAAATTCACCCTAGTAACTGACCACAAACCACTTGAATGGTTCCAAACTACAAAAGATCCGTGTTCAAGAGGAACACGATGGAGGCTAAAATTAGCCGAATATGAATTCAATGTTGTTCATAAAGCAGGTAAAATAAATATCAATGTTGACACCTTGTCACGAAATCCTGTCGAAAGCAATGTTACTATTGTAAATGAAGAAGACAAAAGGTATTCAAACATAAGAAAAGAGAAAGGTCTCAAGAATAAAAAGAGCCCTATTCGCATCTCAAATTCAATTCCTGAAAAGATTAGGAATGACAATGAAAACAAAAATATTTTTAAGACTACAAAAGGTAAGTCAAAATTAAACAGAATACGAAGAATTGTACGTTCAAACAATGAAATAATTATTACAGTAGATGAGCCCAAATCTCCAGTGGCCATCCATACAATTTCAGATTCCGAGGAAGATTTACCATCAAGCGAAGATTCAAGTTCAGATGATGAGCCTGAATCAATTAATAACTTAATTTCAAATTCTGAGGAAGAAGTACCCTCAAATGATAGTTCAGAAGATGAGCCAGAATCTCAATCGACCATCTCAGAATTATTATTTAAAAACTCGCAATCAAAAACAAAAATTAAATGCAGAGAAAGAAGATAAAAGGAATTATGAATTGATTTACAAGGATTTTTCAAACTCCGAAGGCGAAGAATATAGAAAAAGCAAACCAGAAATCACAAGTCGAAGGAAGAAACTGAAGACAGTAAAAGAAACAGCTCAAGTTCCAAATATACATACGCCTGAATCTAAAAGAATGAGAGGCATGCCTAGGAAGAACGCTATGCAGAATCTAATAATAAAGAAGAAAATCAATCCAAAAAAGAAGAATAAGAAAAAGAATGAAGAAAATTCCAGCGAAGAAAAGGACATCATTGGTTCCGATCCTGAATTTTCACAAAATATTAAATTGAATTACGATGATCTCGGATTACATTCTTCTTCAGAAGATTCCGATGAAAACTCTGATGAAAATTTTCAAGGGAATGAAAAAGACATTTTTTCAGATAAATCCGAAGAAGAAATACAGGATGACTTCGATGAAATTAATATACCAACACTTTTTCCTCAAACAGCAAACCCAAATTCAAAAAAAGAATTCCGCCGTGGACAACAATATCATTTTGTGTTACCTATTCAATCCGAATCCAAAGAAAGTATTTCTGAGACATTAAATAATATTAAATTGGCAATCAACTCATTACATTCGATAGCAAAAACTTTAAAATTACGAACAATTAGTATAGAAAAAACATCGCAAGTTTATAACATTCAATGGGAAGATATTTAAACCGCACTTACTCACACCTTTTTAGTATCATCATTAAAAATTATAATATGTACCGGTATTCTTCAATATGCGATATGCAAATCAATATGCAATGCATTTGAGAAAATTTCAATGGACATTATCGGTCCACTTCCAGTAACTAAAAATCAAAATGTGTACATTTTAACAATCCAGGATAATTTCACAAAATATTCTTTTGCATTTGCTCTTCCTAATGCACTTACAAGTACGATTGCTGATGCTCTTGTTAAAAAATTCATATGTATTTTTGGGTCACCAAAATCAGTTTTTACAGATCAAGGAAAAAATTTTCTTAGTAATCTTCTCTGAAGATTGGCAAAAAGATTTAGAATTAGACAATTCAAAACAACCGTCTTTTACCCACAATCAAACGGTTCTTTAAAAAGATCGCATCACGTACTGGCAGAATATTTAAAACAATTTGTTGATAAAAATGCTGAATGGGATGATTGGCTTGAATTAGCCACCTTTTCATATAACACTAGCATTCACGAGGGAACAAGCTGTACGCCGTATGAATTAGTTTTTGGCAAATTAGCCAGACTACCATAAAGTGAACCTCCAGTAGAAAGCGAAAAATTAGAAACTTATGATGATTATTTAACTAAATTAATAACTCGTCGACATGAAATTCGTGAAATTGCTAGAGACAATTTAATCGAAGCTAAACAAAAATCAAAAAAGTATTATGATAGGAAAATAAACCCGCAAAATTTTAATGCTGATCATCAAGTCTTTTTACTAAGTGGACCTAAGCCTAAAAATCTCGGTGATTAATATTTCGAACCATATAAGGTTTTCGAAATATTAGGAAAAGGAAACGTCAAAATCGAAATAAAAAATAAACCAAAAGTAGTTCATATTAATCGACTCAAACGCGCTTGATTGAACAAAGAAGACTAAGAAATCATATTTTTACAACGTTCCAGATTTCGTTTCTCAATGGATCCCATACATAGACAAAGAATTTACATCTATTCAGATTTTATGACATAACAAATTGACATAATAATATTATGGCCATTTTTATTTAGCAATAAAATTTTTAATCGAGACGATTGTAACATCCCCACTTGGTTAAAAGATCTTAAAATCCCAGTACAATAAAAAATATAATTCATACCATAAAAACTCGTGGGCCTTTAGCATTTCAAAATTTTTTATTTAGCCTACGACAATCAGAACATGGACTATTTGCTGATTTTTTAGAATAGGTATTTATTTCAATACCCATACAAAAATAACAATAATAATTAATTAATGTATAAAAAAATGGAAAAGCAAAGTAGATAAACACACAAAAAACTCCTTTTCCAGAAATGGGATCCAGAGAACGAATCGCGACAACATTAATTTTGCTCATATTATCGGGAGCAAGGGTCGAAGCACTCATCGGGTATGACTGCGAAGCAAATCAACTTAATTTGACAACTTTGTCGTTATTGGAAGTAGGAGAATGCGATATACCTAATCCACAGGTACAAGTAGAAACAAAATACATTCAATTATTACAACTCTCAGATTATTACCTCACTCACGTCAAGCAATGCAAAATTGAAATCAAGCGTACAATATCATATTGTGGAGCATATTCTCGCACAACATCAGTTAGTAACGGTATAAGCGAATATATTTAAGACATCTCACGTAAACAATGCGAAATACTACATTCTACTGGAATGATATCATTAGGTGAAAAATTACAACTATTAAATCTCAAAATTAATAAAACCTCACATCACGACGTACTTTTGGCAGGAACTTTAGAAATGAGTGGAGCTTGTTACGGAACACAATATTCCGATCCTTTTGGAACATGGAATAATGTAATTGTTCAAGCAGTTGTGAAAGTATGTTTACAAGAATATTATACAAAAATGAACCTCAATACAAACACAATTCACCTACGTTCTGGAGTCATATGTTCATTTTCTGAATCAAATTGTGTTGACATGGAGGGAGGTCACACAATTTGGAATCCTTTACCAAATGATGTTTGCCAGTTTAATAAATACGAAGTTTTATACGAAGGTTTTGCAAATAAATCTAGAGATAATAGCACACCAAAATCAGAGATACTGTATTCACTAACTAGTCAAGACATAACTTTTATTTTGGAAGAAACCGGTAGAATTCCCAACTATAATTTAATACTGATACGTACGGAACATTCTAAATTAATTATACTTTAAATCACACCAGGAACTTTAATTTTCCAAAATAGACGCCCTCCTGTTGAAAATATGGATCTTTTCACTTATGTAAATTCCAAATTTTTTTATGTTGAAAGACATATCCGCAGTGAAGTCAAGAAATTATACTATGATATGCTAATCCGAAAATGCGAATTAGAACGAAGAGTCTTTAAAAACTCTTTAATTTTGGCTACACAAGCACCTGATGAATTTGCGTAGCAATTAATGAAAGGCCCAGGTTACACGTCAATAATAGCAGGAGAAGTAGTACACGTTATTCAGTGCATTCCAGTAGAAGTAAAATACCGTAAAACCGAAGAATGATATACACATTTGCCAGTATATAAAGCATATCAAACTTCTTTTCTCACCCCAAGGACACGGATATTAATAAATAGGGTACTCAAATCTCTTGTAATTCATTTATTCCAATAATGTATTTTCTAGGAGAAACCTGGTATAAGTTAATTTCAAACCCAGTAGAATCATTACCACCCTTAATTATGAAACCTCTAACTAAACGAACATGGCGGTACACAAATCCAGCATCTCTAGCGACCAGTGTAAATTATTACCAGGCAGATTTAGAAAAACTTCGCGATCACATAATGTTTCCCGCGGAATATCGTTCATGAACCTTATAGACAAAGGAACAATGGAAAAAATAGCACATTCAGCATGGATAAAAATATGGACAATAGTTTCAAGCTTTGGAACAGTTAGTGCAGGATTAATAGGATTCGTAATAATAATTAGAGGAATAAAACTGGTAGCTGACACCGTAATTTACGGCTACGCTCTATACACAGTATTTCGATGATCATTCCATCTCATAGGATCCGTCTGGGACTCAGTCACTAATCTTCTATTACACGTAGGTAAACCGCAGCCTTCTACAAGCAAGGAAATCTTACCAGAACTAGCCAGCCCTAACCCGTCGGCACCTTACACAAACGGTACACCACAACCAGCTTACGACAAAAAACAAGGTAATTGCACCACAGACACCGAATCATCTATATACCCGCAAGATCAACTAACTTCAATTTCAAATCATCAAACTAATACATTACATTTTTGATAAACTAACAAGCATGACTTTCTCAACTCCTTCAGTTATTCTTAACCAAGTTATGGAAAACAAAGGGGAACCACCCATAAACTACCATTATAAGGTAAAAAAGGATTTCAAGCATGCTCTCTACTTTGAAATCACAGCGAATTACAATGAGCATAAGATAATTAGCGGAGGTTACGACCCTGAAAGAACTAAACAACAGGTATCGCAAGCTTTGTTAGAAGTATTACCTGAAGTAAATTCTATTATTACCGATAATTACTATCCAACAGTCGATATCATAAAAGAATTACGAGATTTCTGTTTCAAAAATAAATGATCGCAACCACATTTTATAATTTTTAAGATAAAAATTTCTCAACAAATTTCAACTTTCATTGCCATTTGCGAAATTGACAATAAAGAAGAAAACGGAACCGGAACTACATCACAACAAGCAAAAATTCAAGCATCTAGTAAAATGTTACATAAATTGATTACAGATAGCACACTTCCTTTCGAATTAAAAAAAATGCGT
>CAKNWT010191823.1:0-10464 GCA_932066315.1 Andricus coriarius
AGTAAGCATACGTAATTAATGTAAGTTCCCCAACCCAAAGTTTGATACATAGATTCCTGGTTTTCTGAAGGTCTAGAAATATTTTTAAAAACGAAGTGTCTCATCGTCCTGAAATGCGATGACTAGTCCAATATTTTCCATGAGCTTGGCTAGTCGTCGCGAATTTTTGGGACGTTTAATCCAAAAATGGACTCATTAATATTGTTGACCGCTTACTGACCATTCAATTTGAATACGGTTTCTTTTCTAAAACTAAGAGTAAAAAAATTCACAGGCAAAAAATAAATTCATTGTCATTTCCGGTTCTTTATCTATGTCAAACGATTCCCGGTTATTTCGCGGTTTTCCTCATTTCCATACGAGAAATATGACCCTTATGATCGATGAGCATTAACCCTCACAATTCGTACCAGCAAAACCTTTGTACTAAGGTTTTCGCGTTCATAAATAAAGCGTCGAATCGTTTCGCGGTGGGTCTATGTTTAGTTTATAGGTGGTTTCTCGGATTTCTGGGGGCATATAGACTAGGATATAGAACAAGACAAGTCCTCCGACTATTTTACATTTTACGATGGGTGGGTGAAATGGCAGCTCTCATTTTCCCGCGTTTAATGCAATTTAGGTGACTGCTTAAGCCCGCGGGTAAGGAGAAAAGTGACGCACATACATCGGGAGAGACATCACTGATGGGATACAATAAAATAAAAAGTGAAAATTGTGATTTTTTTGGTAAATATTTGCAATCAGTCGTAAAATTTGGCAAGTGTTTCAATTCTAACAAAAAGAATATAGTTTCTAGTATATACTGAAACCTGGATTTCCGTAAACTGGATTTGTGCGTGCCTAGAACTGATGGCCTCCGCAGTTTCGCGATGAGAGGAGTCATGGGGTTGAAAGAGAGTATGTGCTCGGTCAAGCGTGACAAACAACTCGAGGGCCGCACTCTCAGCGCGTTAGTTGCATTAGGTTGCGTCATGCTTCCACATCCAACAGAAATGATTCACGCGGCCCTGCCTGTTTACGTTCGAAGTCTCTGGATTTGTGTCCAAAGCCACTGCGGGCCATGGCCCAAACCGTGCACAAATCCAGGTTCCAGTGTATATAGAAATTATTTGTAATTTGCCATACGATTTTTAACAATAAAAAAAAAACCTACTGGAAACTTTCTTCTGCCATTAATTCTAGAAAATACGAATTTTTCATGATTTGGATTTTGGACTGAAAAGAAAGATTGAAACAAATATGAATTGTTTGAACGATTGAAAATGACCTTAAACGAAAAATATTATTCTCAACATTCACTTGCTGTGTCATTAATCCCAAAAAATACTGACTTATCATGATTTACAGGTAAAATTGGAAATTAAGAAATTATCACTGTTTAACCAATTTAAAATAATTTCTTGAAAATTTCTTAATTAATGGCTGAAACTCAAGTTCCCAAAAAGTTAATAAAAAGTAGTTGTTTTTTCCATTTTTCCGCAAACTGAGTTTTTCCCATTTGAATATTGCATCCCATGTTAATTTTAAAAGTTCGAAGGGGGCATCCTAACGTTGACCGGTCTGAAAAAAGTCATGGAATTTCTCTCTTCGAGAAACTCAAATAATGTGGGGAGGGGGGGGGCAGCCTTATACTCTAGAGTGCAAAAAAAAATTCCAATGCACTTTTACACCACCCATATTAAAGAGTTATCGGAAAGACATCTTTAAGGAGGTACGGTCACGAACGCACTTTTCTTACGGATTTGTTTAAAATTTGACTATAGGTTCTTTGGAATGTTAACTAAACATTTGCGAAATTTAAAAAATATTGTCCTCTCCTGAGCTAAGATAATTAAGATCAAAGTTGAACCCTTATACACGTAATGCCTATCCCAAGCATAGGAAAATGTTACATTTCTGACTCTAACTCGTAAACTATTCTTACCGTTTTTTTCAAAAACTAATATATGTTAGAAGGGTGTTTTATGAAGATTTAAAAAAAATTTCAGAATTTTTGTCCTCTTAGTTTGAGAATGAGAGGTATGCAAAGTTTGAGAATTTTGAATTATTCGAAAAATGAAACAAGCACGTGGTAGCCATCAGACAACGCTGTCGGAGCGCCTAGCGGGTCTAGCGCATGCGCAACAGTTTTAAATCTCTTATGAGAAATTTTGTTTTTTATAAATTTACCTTTAACTACTAATCGAACTGTCATTTTCAACAAATGTGACGTTTTAATTTGAAGTCAAAGAGCACAACTGTCAAAGCAGACACCATGAAAAATGCGACGTTGCCGCGTCTACTCTGAGATCTTGAGGATTTAGTGTGCACTCGTCTGTATACACAACTTCTCTATGTGTAGTGTACAATCATAGCCAAAAATTTTCTCTTAGGTCTGACAGGAAATTAATTAATAAGACATTATACCGGCATAATTAACTAATTTTTGTCTTTCTTCGACGTAAATAAGGTACGCAGTATCCATTTAATGGTTAATAAAACTTATATCACTCAAACAGTATTATTTTATGACATAGATTTAGGACTAACTTTTTGCAGATAGTATGCGTGACCGTACCTCCTTAATTTATTTCGAAAGAAATGGAGCCTTTTCGTTGAAAATTAGCCAAACTCTGAATTTTGGTATGAACATTTTTTATATAATTAACAATTCTTGTAATTTTGTAAAGCATCATAACAAAGAGTCACCGGAAAGAGGTTCCTAGTTGAATCCGTAAAAAAATTGAGCCTATTCGTTGAAACATATCCGAACTGTAAATTTGTATACAAAAATTGTTTAAACAATTGCCAAATAGCATCTATTTTCAATCAATCATTATGAAACATTTATTTATCTCAGATTTTATACTAAAACTCTGGATTTGAACGAGCTAAACATTGCCAATCCCGAAACATAATATTTGATGGTTAATTTGTTTATAACAATTTTTTTTTATATTATGCTCGGCCACTGGTAATTATTTCGAGATAGTTCTAGCACAGACATGAGCCCTTGTTTGATAAATCTGAAAATCGGAAAAAAATAGTACTTCTCAGAAGTTGAAAAAAAAAAATTTGTTTGTTAAATAAAAAGTTTATCTTTGTTATCCAAAATAAAAAAAAATTGTATGAAATTAAAAAAGCTTTCATTCAAAAAAACGTCAAATTTCACTGTTTTCGAACAATTGGAATAGCTCTGGAAATAATTAACTTCTTTAAAGTTATTCAGCTAATTTTAAAGGCATGTCTCTAATCTATAGTATTGTATTAATTTATTAGGATATTTTAACAACTTTTTCCCTAAGTTCTACCCTTGGATCAAAAATGTTGCTAAAAAGTCGCACAACTTCAAAAATGTATAAATACTTACAAACATTTTTTTTTTAAATCATTATTTATCATACTTGAATAAATTTTAGTGATATTTATAAAAATAATGTTGTTTTGCATTTCTTAGATTTCTTAGATTTTTGCAACTTTATAGCACCAAATCGAGCCTAGGGTAGAATCTAGGGAATAATTCTAAAAATATCTTAACAATTTAGCAAAATACTATATGGAGACTTATCTTTAAAATGTACCAAAGAACATTAAAAAAATGTTAATTATTTCCGTAGTTATTCCAATTTTTCAAAAACATCAAAATTCGACGTTTCTTTACAATATTTTTGTATTAAATTAAATTGACATTTAGCCTTCAACTTGGGCTTATTAGACCCATAGAATTTTATTACCTTTTAATGCAGTTCTTATGTAATCCTGATTTACAAATCTCTTTTGTACGTACAATTGTATAATTCCTGAATACAATTTTGTAAAGAAAAACCTACCGAAGTGATTTGTAGAAAATTCTTCAAAGAATAAAATGATCCCTACAACACTAATAATAAATAAGAATTGCAACTTTTACCTAAAGAGAAAGCGCAAACATAAAACTCTAAATAACTATTTTTAAATAAACAATTTTAACCTGAAATATTTTTTGTGAAGTTCGCCTTAAATTCGATTAAAAAATAAGTAACAATTAATGATAGGAATATTTTCCTCGATTTTAAATATTATTTTTAACAATGCTCATTTTTGAACTTGAGATAACTAGTGTTCATCCAAAAATCCTTTAGAACCCCTTGAAATCTGTCGATATCTTTGACATTTTTTGAAATGTTTAAAAAAATTTTGAAATACTTTTAAATCGTTTGGAATCTTTAAAAAAAAAAAAAAAAAAAAAAAAAAAAAAAAAAAAACTTCAGACTTTAGAAGACTGTTTCTCGTTTATCACTTCGAATGTTTTCTTCTGTCTTTTGAAAACCGGGCAACGTGACACAAGTTTATAATAAAACGAAGGGCTATTCACTTCGGAAATCTTGTTCAAAGTCACCTCATGATAAATAAATCGAAGATTCAGAATCACGATAATCGGATTCAGATTTGCAAGATTTCAGAGATCCCAAGATTTAGCAGCAGACTCAAAAATAATTGAAAAGCAGTTTGTAATCTCGCCGGAGATCTCGAAAATCATTCAAATCTTCAAAATTCTTCGCGAATCTTTAAAACATCCTTGAGAAATTTGGAATGTTCAATCGCTAATTCAAATTTTAAATTTTGGGATCGCGGGATTTACCTGATTTTAGAAGCGAATAACCCCTTGAAATAAAATCTTTTGAAATTTCCGATTTTCGAGATGGCGAATATATATTATTTTAACCCATCCAGTAACAAATTTTTAAAACGAAAAGTGAAAAAATAATTGCATTAGTGAGCAATCTGAGAAAACAGTAGCATTAGTGTCATTTTTTTCGAAATATAGTAGAAAAATAGTTGCATCGTTAAAAAAAGTGTCAATAGTATCGTGAGAGGCTTCATGCTTATAGAATCGGCTGAATTTAATTAATGTAATCAATCCGGAATTATAAACATTTATCCCGGGCCGATTTCGCACTTTCAAGTTTTCAACCAAACTATACTTTTATTAAACCTAAAACATATAAATTAATTTAACAAATGCAACCCTTCAAAAAACTTCTGGAACATTTTCATCAGAAAGATCAATATTTGTCGTCAAAACTTTCATTTTTTTTTCTTTAAACCATCCCCCTAGTTTTTTATTAACCGCGTATGTTTAAGACTCTGAGGCGGTTTTTCAGGTCAGGATCAGGAGCTCATTAAGTCTCGTAATAAGATCGTTCCCAAAGTTAATTATGTGGACGGTATCGGCGACTTGTACAATGTAACATCTAACATTCTAACGTAACACATCCTCAATCCTGGGACCAGAGAGGGCTTAGTGGAGGCGGTGAATTGTAATAATCGTCATCGTAGACGTCCGAAGGGGTCGCTTCACGTCAGGAAATGGAACGTAAAATAATTCCTCGAAAAGGAACTACGCGATTGATGGCTCTTTAAATTGCCCTCACAAGCTTTGCTGCTTGGACTAGCTGTAGCCACTTCCGGTTTGTATAGAGACGCTTCAGGAATTCTTTGATCTTACAGGTGACTACTCAAACCTGTAATAAATTGTTCCATGGCAAAATATTGACAGTGCTTTATAAAACAGTTACAATGAGGTTATAGAAATTAATGTCCTCCATCCGATAAGGGGCCATCAATAAACTACGTTATCAATTTGAGTGTGGAAGGGGGTCGCGTAAAAAACTACGAATGGTAACGGGAGAGGGAGGGGGTTCAGTGGAAGTAACGTCACGAACTTAGATGACGTTTAGTACACGGTTCCTGATAATAAATATTAACAATGTTTGCGAATTTTGCGAAAGATTGCCCTGAAATGGGGCTGTTGAATAATAACTTAATACACCAGGACTTCAATTTTAGCTAATCATGCATGACAAAACAGTAGCCTAACGGCCTAGTTGGATAACTGCGTCACGTTGCGCAACATTGCGACATGGCCGTGACTGTTTACGTTCAGAGACCCTCAATTGAAGCCGAAGGTCAGAACCAAAACCGTACATGAATTGAAGTCCGACTGTAAGTTTATAAATCACTTTCATATTACCGCGACTTTACACACTTGAACCTATTCTAATTTATTATTATTTATCTAATTAATTAACCCTTTTCCCCCCTTTTCAACAAATACTTCTTATTCACATGTTTTCAAGAAACTTGCCCTTTTTTTTCGCTTTAAAGCGGACTGAATTAATATAACCCTATGAGCAAATCCAATTATTTTTGGTTGAAAAGTGTACTATTATATTTTTGGTTCGGCATTGATCTCGTTTGGTTAAAAATTCTACTATTTGGTTGAAAATTTAATTATTTGTTGAAAATGCAATAATTTTGTTATGAAGTCATCCTTTTGGTCAAACATTCAAATATTTGGTTGAAAGTTGAACTACTTTGTTAAAAATTAATTATTTTGCTTGAAGATTCATCTCTTTGGTTGAAAATTTTACTATTTTGTTAAAAATTTGTTTCCTGTTTGGTTAAAACTTAATTTTTCAACTGAAAATTTAACTATTCCAGTTTTGGTTAAAAATGTTCATTTTTTAGTTATAAATTCAACTATTTGGTTGAAAATGTACCTTTTTGATTTGAAAATGAACCTTTTTGGTTCAAATATAATCTTCTTGGTTAAAAAATCATCTTTTTGGTTAAAAATTGCACTCGTTTGTTAAAAATTCATTTTTTTTAAGAATCATTACTTTAGTCGAAAATTCATCTCTTTGGTTGAAAATGTAACTATTCTGTTGAAAATTGGTTCCATTTTTTGTTGAAAATTATTTTTCTAAATTAAATTATCTAATTAAAATAAATCAAAAATCTAAATTGAAAATTCAAAAATTTTGGTTTAAAATTAAACTATTTATTTAAAAATTTAACTATTTAGTAGCAAATTAACTTTTTTTTAATCATATTTTTGGGTTGAAAACTGAACTTTTTTGTAGATAATTCGACTTTTTGGCTTAAAAATTCAACAATTTTGTTGAAAATCATGGGTTGAAAGTTGAAATACTTTTTGTTAAAATTTGTTTGTTTTTTATTGTTTTTTTTTTGTGGAAAATGTATCCTATACAAGTTGATTGGATAGATTTTTGTTCATTTCTGGGTTTTCCCGTACAGAAGTTACACTATATAAGTTCAATAGGATTCGTTCGGATTAAAAATTCCATTTAGATCAATCCTAATTCGGATTTATCCGAATTCATTCAATTCAAGTAATTCCATTAGCTGCATGAATTGCTACTGAAAGTCAATCAAGAAAACATGAGTTGAATTGAATTGGGCGTAAAAATGTATCATAATTCGGATTGATTCAGATTGGAAATTTGAATTGACTCGGATTAATTTTTAACAGATTTGCATCGAACGAGATTTACATTTTTTCCGCATTAGTACGGGTATATATGTTTCGGAAAAATTGGGATTGATTTGGACTGGATCGGATACTTTAGACTTTTAGAGAAGTTTAAATTTTCCAACCAATTTAAAGATGTATTTACGTAATTTGCCCCAACCAATATTTAAAAAGGGGATCACGAGTATGAACCACCTGTTTATCGATGATTGTTTAAGTTATTTTAATGTTAATTATATGAGAAAAATTCTCTATAAATGAGTCAGGATGAAGATATTTTGTCAAATTTTCAAGAAGATATTGCAAAAGTATTGCAAATTTGAATGTTTTCTGCAAATTGAAATAATATATAATATAACATTAAATAAATTGTTAAATATAAATTTAAATATTTTTTTCTACTGAAAAAAAATGTTTTTCTAAAATACGTATATGAAATAAGTAATCCCTCACAGTAATATATCTTTGACCGCAGAACTGCGAGACGTCATCTACAATTTAATGCAGCCGAAGTTTGAACTAATGCAAGAAGGTCGAATTTTGAAGATGGATTTTAATTTGTGCATAAAAGTCATTTCACGATTATTTCGTTGAGTTTAAAACAATTAATGAATAATAAAAATAAATATTTAACGAAACTAAAGTGTTTCAGAGGGAATTTTTTTTATAATTTTCAGTGAAAAAATACGTTTTGTGTTAAAACTGTTTTTTCTGCAAAAAACAAAAACAATTATTTTACTGTATCATTCAATAAATTACAAGCTAAAATGAACTTGATTTGACATGATACAGTAAAATAATTTTGAAAAACACACTTTTAATACAAAACGTGTTTTTTCACTTTATATGGTGAAAATTCCATCTGAAACACTTTTTTCGATATATATTAATATTTACTGTTTTTTAATAAATAAGACCAAATGGAATGACCCGGAAAACCCGATTGCTGTGAAGGATCATATGACTTCTCTTTTGATTTTGTATTCTTATTTTCCTAAATACCAAATACCTTCGATCTTTTTTTGTATTAACTTTGCAACATGTTTATTATATTAGATTGTATTCACATTTCAGGAAAAATGAAATTTGAACTATCTTTGCAATACATAATTACATATCTTCTTAAGTAATTGTCAAAATGCTGTTATCCTGGCCCATTCAAGAGAACAAATTTTAATTGTCATATCATTAAAAATAAAAGAACCTAAACAATCATCGAATAATTTTCATGGGGTATCATCATATACGGCATGTAGTTTTCCTCTCTTTAACTCTCGACTAAACAATAAAACGAAGATAAATTGAAAAAAGTCGATTTTGCGATAGAAGAAAATAATTCCCAATCCTGAATATAATTCCAGGGTTATTACAAGTTAAATAAAATTCCCGGGGTTTTCCCGATTTTCCGGTCCGCTATGGACACTAGGCTGGGTCGGAAAAAATTGTTTTAGAAATCACAAACAATACCATGCCTTAAATTAAAGTAGTAAGTTGGGACCCCCATGAAGTATACTGAATGTGGAATCGATTGAGCAGAATAGGCTTAAAACATTATTAACTGCAGAGTTTTAAAGTATTTTTGAATTCCATTTTTTTTCTTCAATTTGTGGGGGTATATGTAATAACCTTTTTTTTGCGCCCATGAAAACATGAACAAAATTTTTTTTGGCACTTAAGGGCGCTTTCTTGGGATCCAAATGAACTCACAAAAACTCAAGATAGCTGGAGGATCAAAACTGTATAGTAAAATTGAACCAAATTTTTAGAGCTTCCAGTTTTGATCTCCATTAGAACCCATTTTTGGTTCCAAAGGAGCTGCAACAAAAATGAACCCCAATTGCTGAAAAGGAACCCAAAACGATAAATGAGCTCTAAACGATACCTCAGTTGGGCTTCCAAAGGATCCCAATTGTAATTGATCCTATTTCTAAAGAACCTATTTTTCACTTTGTCCACTTCGACATTTTGTATAATTAATAACACAATTTTTGCCTTAAAGCACACATGTAAACGAACTGTAATGGACATAACTTAATGAGGATGATGGATGTATAAAATATTACCGCAATTAAAATAGATATAATGACTTGATAAATATCGTTTGCAGGTTATGTATCAAACTTGTAAAACATAAGGGCTTATTCATATGCAAGAAAATTTTCGCACGAGCAATCTCATTGGATGCTGATCGCGCGCTTATTTAAAATGATAAAATATGCAAATAAATTTTTTACAATATAATTATTATAACATTATTATAATTATTGTTTAATAATTATAAAGTTCAAAAAAAGATTTCGAATTCTTTAGAATTGATATTTGTGAAGAAAATCTTCCTTCTTTTAAATAAGTGGTTGGTTTGTGAATGCGCCTTCATGTTGTTCTTTTCAAGTGCGTTCTAAACGAACCCTTTTGGGTCTCTACGGGTATCTATTGGAGCTCAAGTTCGAAAGGATACCAACTTTTATTTGAGCCGCAACATTAGTGAACCCCCAGTTTTTTCTGTGTTGAGTTCATGGGCTCAACAGTTAAAAGTTATAATTACAGGGGTATAGTTAAACATGATTACATCGTGCAGAATAGTATTCTACAATCTGGTAAAAATTGAGAAGACTCTAGATATCCGCAACAAATATAAACAATAATTAGAATTTAAAAAACTTGCAAACTCTGCAGATAAAGTTTTTTTTTAACCTATTTTGCTCGGGCGCGTTACCAAGATTTAAATCGATGGATTCCACATTCAGTACACATATAGTGGTCCGAATGCACTATACTACGAGGTATGGTATTATTTGTAAATTCTAAAACAATTTTTTTTCGACCCACCCTAATTGACACCCTGATAATGTTTTGAAAGTCCTTTTCTGAATGTAATTGTAAGAAGTGTTCCATCCTCGCTCCATCATTCGTATGGACTATCACAGCATTGTAGCCAGCATATAATTTTACGATTTTCGGAAACATCTAATTTTCGAATATTTTCTAAAGGGAAGGAAGGACTTCTGATGTCATTGTGCATCGTAAATTGGATGCCGACATCCTGTAGGAGGACATGTGGATCTTATTTGCCTAAGATTTGGTCCGAGACGATGGTATCCTGGCGCCTGTTGATGATTTACATGAAGAAGGCGTGCTGGAAATGAAGGAGGTGGACAACGAGGGTG
>CAKNWT010191843.1:0-17282 GCA_932066315.1 Andricus coriarius
TTTTCGACATTCTAGGAAATCATTATAGATGTTTTGATATCTTTGTTAATTTTCTCTTAAAATTCATTTTTTAAATTTAAAAGTAATACAAAATTTTCCCACGAATATTAACACATTTTTCATGCTCTTAAAACCTTTCAAAATTACTATACTATACTATACTATAATAACAAATTACTATTTTATTCAAAGCGATTTTTTAGATATGAGATTTGAATTGGAGAATAAAAAAAAGGTCGCCGAAATTTTGAAATATCGAAAAAATGATTGAACCTAAAAAAATCAGTTTAAAAAATATATAAGAATTTTTTTAAATATGGCAGAAATCAGAAATCGAGATTAAATGGTCTTTTGTTTAAAAGAGGGCAATGAAGTAGCAGATCCAATTGCTAATTTATGATATTGCTAAGTATTGCGTCAAGTTACAAGTTATTATTTTTGCTATTTAACAAATGAATAATTGTAAGCATTCGTGATAGATTTGCTGTCATTATTTTTACGTCTGGCTGGAAGAAAAATAGCTTTTATGCTTTTTAATCAACTTGAAGCGTTTATTATACAATAAAATTGATAAACAAATCGTTATTTTTGACTTATGAGCACATCTGTTTTTAAAAATGCTAATTGATCTCTATTAATTCAAGATTTTTAGAACTAAAATTCATCCGCAAAGAACGAAGTAGGTTCTTAAATATAAAGTATTAAAACGAGGATAAATTCGAGAATTTGATGAAAGAGTAACTGTTCAAAGCAATTAAATTAGCATCTGCATAATCCTGACTCCACTAGCATTTTTCGGACGAATATAAAGTAAGTTTCTTCAGCTTTCATTCTGAAAAATTCATTTTTGAACAAAAGGAGACTAAAAAAGTATTGCGGTTGAATGCGAACTGAAGCTTGACTTCCGCTCTAATTTTCTGGTGTCATAGTGAAATTCAAAACAAAGAGGATTTAATGATATTTGTTCACTCAAGTTTATAAATACCACGACTCGTGGTAAACCCAGTCTATTTTATTGCCTGGCTTAACAGACTTGTGTTATAAATTTAAAACGGCGTCAAAAAAATATCCAGTATTTAAAGCTTCTTATATTTATTTCCCTGTTCTATATTTCCTCACTGTTTTTAATAATAATGCTACAACGTCCATTGAATTTAATTATAGGAATATTTTTACAGTCTACTAATTTTTAATTCTAAATTACTGAATTCACTAATTCTGATTCTATGTTAATTTTACCCTGCACCTAAAATTTGCTAGCTTCTTGAAATTATTAAACAGAAAAAAACGAACATTTCAACGACTTTCTTTTAAATCTTAAGCTGCTTAAATTTGAACACGAGTAAAAGCCCGCTAATGAGGATCAAGAGACCGAAGGCCTTTTTTCAACTTAAATTCCCAAGTGAAAAGAAAATTAGATTAATGAAAAAAAGAGAAAAAATTAATAAAACAATAAACGAAAGAAAGAAAAATCTCTCACCTGTTGCGCGGAACACTGAACCAATATTCAGGTCGCAGCTTTTTCTTTCCGTAGCTCATAATTGGAGTTGATCTCGGTATTTTCTTGTCTTTCGGCCTTCCAGTTCGAAGTCTCAGGTACAATGGAGGATCCTCACAGGAACGTGCAGGCCGTGGAATCAATTCTACCGCAAGAAAACAAAAAAAAATGGTCAAATTTCTAAAAAAAATATATTCACTTGCAATCAGTAACGCACCAACGTACAAATTTAATGATTCATTGAAGCTCACAAGTCTTTTACAACTTCACAAGACGTCCACTGATATAGTCAAAACTCACACTGATAAAAAAGTAATAGGAAATTTAGGTTTGATTTAATTTTGGTTAAACTATTAGTTAATTAAATTATTGTCAAACAATTTTAGGGTTATTTAATATTGAGCTACTGACAAGTCTGCGATTTTTAATCTTAAAAAAAACAGAACAATGTGAAACTTTCAGGAATTTAAAAATCCAGGGTGTCTACTCAAATTCTGGAAAAAAATTCCCAGACAATTTCAGGTTTTTTCCTGGTATCTCAAGATTTTTCCAGGTATATTTTTTTATAGTACGGAGCCATTCAAGTATTTCGCATTTTTTCAAACAATCAACTCGGAATATTTATAAAATTTTGCAAGTTTATAATAAATAAAATTTTTGATTAATCCTTGTAAATATCTAAATATGTAAAATTGAATAACTGTTTTTTCACTTGTGGAAATAACTTTATGAAAGGATAAGTAATTTCTTAATGGTGCTTTAACAAATTATATCACGAGATATTCTTAAATATATTATCAACATCGAATAATTAAATAAATAAATAATACTAAAAACATAATTAATCATTTCTTGAATTTGTTCCTAAAGTCCATGAATTTGAATAATAATTTAATCAACTTTTTATTTTATCTTCATATACTTAAAATACAGTACATATTAACATTTTAATACTTTGAATAGAAAATATTTTCCAGATGACTAGCACCCTGTGAAAACCGGTGAAATAAGGAGATTTTTCACGAAAATAGGAAAATATATGTTTCTAAGCAATATTAATGTAAGTATTATATTAAATTCAATTTGAATCGCTTCGAATTCATAAAATTTCAAGTAAGAATATTGCATTTTCAACAATATAGATGAATTTTTAATCAAATAGTTGGATTTTCAACCAAAATGATGAATTTTCTACAAAAAAAAAGAGTTTTCTGCAAAATACATAAATTGTCCTAAAAATGAACCACCAAAAAGATTAATTAAAAAAAAGATGAATCTTTAACTAGAATAGTTAAATTTTAAATCAAAAGGATGAATTCTCGACCAAAAAAAATTAATTTTCTAACGAAAAAGACG
Organism: Andricus coriarius; assembly: GCA_932066315.1. Classification (NCBI taxonomy): domain Eukaryota; kingdom Metazoa; phylum Arthropoda; class Insecta; order Hymenoptera; family Cynipidae; genus Andricus; species Andricus coriarius. The sequence continues at coordinate 2,855 of CAKNWT010191843.1, forward strand.
AATATTCAACAGAGCACATGAATTTTCAACTAAAAACGATAAATGTCCTATAAAAACGAATTATTTAAATTCGCAGTTAGAAAAATTAATTTTCAACTACAATGATGGAATATTCAACTAGAATAGTGGAATTTTAAACCAAAAAGATGACTTTTTAACTAAAATGATGAATCTTTAACTGGAATAGTTGAATTTTCAACCAAGAAAATTAAGATTAATCTTCCACCAAAAAATACGAATTTTGAACAAACTAAATAAATTTTCAACTAAAAAGGATAATCTTTGAAAATGATTCATTAAATTTTAGATTAAAGAAATTAATTTAAAAAAACAGGAATTTTCAACAAAATAATTAAATTGTCAACCAAAGAGATGAATTTTCAATTAAAATAATGGATTTTCAACAAAGTGGTTCAAGTTTTACTCAAGTAGTTGAATTTTCAATAAAAAAGATCGTTTTTGAACAAAATAAATACATTTTCAACTAAAAAAGATAAATTTTAACCGAATAAGGATTAGAAAAATGTTTAGTTTAGAAAAAAATTGCAACAAAAAAAAAACGATTTTTTAACAAAATAGATCAATTTTAAACTAAAGTGGTGAACTTTCAACTAAAATGATGAATTTTCAACTTGAATAGTTGATTTTTAAACCAGAAAGATGAGTTCTTAACCACCAAAATTAATGTTCTACCAAAAAAGAAATTTTCAATCAAGTACATGAATTTTCAACTAAAAAAGATAGCACAAAATGATTAGTTAAATTGACAGTTAAAAAAATTAAATTTTAACTAAAATGATGGAATATTCAACTAGAATAGTTCAATTTTAAACCAAAAAGATGAATTTTCCACCAAAAATATTAATTTTTTATCAAAAAGGACGAATTCGCAACAAAGTACATGAATTTTCAATCAAATAGTTGAACTTTCAACTACAAAAGATAAATGTTCAAACAAACATAAAATAGTTAAATTTTCAATTAAAAAAATTAATTTCGGACACAAAAAACAAATTTTCAACAGAATAGTTAAATCCAGTAATATAATGCTACTTCTACAGATGAAAAAAGAAACATTGTTATTTAATTTTACCTTAAATTAAAAAAATGAAGCACGCTCTCCAAAAAAATTCCCTGTCATATCCAGGGGTTTACAGGTATCTAAATGTTCCCTGACAATTCCAGGTTTTCCAGGTCAGTGAACATCCGGAAATCTTCTCTTTTATTGTCTTTTAATCGCTAAACAATTTTGAGTCTCTCTTTTCTAGTTATTACCAACTTTTAAAATGAGCTTTAATTGCAGTGTTAATTAAAAGTGCAAAAAAATAAATAGAATTCTTAATTCTGCAATTTAAGATGGGTTCAATCTTTTAAATCCTATTACCGTGAATCTACCAGGAGTGATTAAATAATTACCTCATATTTACGTGCCCTTATTTACTCAATTATGAATTACATTTCTACATTTCCAAATGACAAATGACTAAGTGCAATGAAAATAATAGTAGCTGATTTAGAATGCAGATTGTGATAATGAGAGAGTGAAAGCAAAGCAGGGTTGCCCGAAAATTAAAAAATAGGGTTGTTTCCAAAGTCAGATATCACTTTTCCAATGAATGGATCTTATAGTTTATAATATTCTAATTTTAAAAACGCCCATAACATATTTGTTACGTATTGTTTACTATTTTTAATTTAATGTTGAAATATGAATTTTCTATCACGATTTCGATTGGAGGGCCCCTCTGACGTCAAAGGGGTCGGATTTTCCACCAATCATAGCTTATGTGTCAGAGATTCTCAAATATATTTTTCTGTGCAGATGTTTTGTTCTGGTTATCTGCACGTCGAAAATAGAAGTCTCAAAATATTGTTTAAAAAATGTCAAAGGAGGGTTTTGTTAAAGTCAATAGCAGAAATTTCCCGAAAATAGAAATTTTATGGTGATTGTGATTTCGTAAGTTTCCATCAAAGCCACATCGTCATATTGATAATTATGAGAACCTTTGAGTCACGTGACATCCACGTGACACCAACTTGAATAAGTGTTTTCCCGCCTTCAATTTTTAATATTTTTTTTCTGTTGAACAAGTCAACAGAAAAAAAATGTAGAGCGCACATTGAGTTTAGATTAAAATTATGTACTAAAAAATTATTTTATCTAAAATTGTGAAACAACCCTATTTAATTGACGATAAAAAAATCTGAGACGATCATTGAGTAAAAAGCGAAACAAAAAGAGAAAAGATATTAATTGGCATTTATTCGCGACCCTAAAAATAAATTGAGAGATCAAAAATAAAAATCACAGGAAGCTGAATGAGAAACAAAATCGACAGAAGGAGAGAAAGAGAGAGAGAAGCAAAAGTTTTGGATCGCAAATCGCGAAAGGGGAGCAAGAAATGCAATTAAAGTATGAACCTACCGAGGCCTTCGAGTTCGGGAAAATTAGGTGCTTGGACTAGAGGGACAACAGAAACAGATGATATTTCAGCATTAGTATGAATATAAATCCCCACGTTCATTATGAAACTCGTTGTGAAATTATGAGTCGATGCGATATGAGTATTCTCGAAGTAAATGGTCCTTAAAATAAAAATGCAGGCCTCATAGTCGCAGGAAAAAAGATGAATATCTTGATTGTTAAAATGATTCTCGAGATGAATTACTGTTTACAACGAGTTTCATAATATGAAAATTCATTCGAGAACACTTAGGGATCACAGCGCAAAAGGAGCTCAAAAAAGGGGAAATATGGTCAGTTTTTCACGAAAAAGGGGAAAGATTAAACATTTGTTTTTACATGTAGAAAAGAAGAAACTTGATTAACTTTTTTATTTTTTATAAGAAATTTTATAGTATTTAAATAATTTTAAATGGTTTTTATTGATTGCTGCCATTAAATAATTTTTATTTAAAAGTTGGATATACGTTTAATATAACATAATATGTTTAAAATCATTCTCATAATCATGAATTTTGTCTCTTCTAAAAATTCCATCATTAATAATTAAATTGTGATAGTTATAAGTTTATTAAACATTTATTTCCAAGATTTGTCATTGTCCTTACTATAATTAATAATTTTAATGTAAATTTGAAACTGCACTTGTCAATGCTCTTAAATAAAAAATAGTTTAAGTTTGAGCACCTAAAATATTTAACATTTAAAAAATCAGGGTGACCGTTTCAATCGAGAAAACTTGTCACGATCATTGAAGTAATCAAAATTGAACTGCGAACTAAAGCATTTAAAGTGGAAGACTTTGAATTTCAAATGTTAAAATTAAAGCTTAAAAAGTGATTAATTCAGAATATTTTTATTTAATGGCTCAATAATTTACACTCATAAAATAAAAGCTTTCAACACCTCTTAATTGAACAATTTTAAATTAAATGCCGTTCAACTGCAAAATTTTTAAACTTTATAGATTAAACAGCTTCAAGATTTTTGGTTAAAAAATATACATCTTCACTATCATTTTCAATGTTCTAAATTGAAGAATGAATCATTCAATTTTTTTAGTGTTCAAAACTGTATCATTTTAAGCAATTTCAAGTTGGAAACATATAAACAACCGAATGATTCATTTTTTTATCCGACACTTTTCCAATTAGAAGTTAAATTATTTTAATTTTAAAAGTCGTTTCAAATTATTACATTTTTAAAAATTCAACACTTTACCTTAAAATGTGTGTTATTTGTTTAATGAAACAATGAAAATTGTAAATTTCAAAATTTAAATTTAACACTCTGAAATTTTAACGATGCGCTGCTTTCTACTTCAAAAAAAATCAGTTTCAAATTGTTTAGTTCTGAATATGTGATTTATAATTGTTAATTTCAAATGAACAAATATTGATAAATAGTAAAAAATTGTACTTTCTCAATTAAAAAATGGCGTTTTTTAAAATTAAAAAATCTCACATTGAATGGGTTAACAATGAAATATTTTAAACTGAAACAATTATTGTTTAACTTTCAATACTGTAATTACATTTCAATTTTAAACATCGCATTAATTAATTTATATTTACAGTTCATCAAAATTAAAACGCTTTTTTATCAAAAATGTTTAATATTGTACAGATATGCACTTTATTATTTTCATAGAAGAACCAACAATTTAATTTTAATTAGAAAAATTAGTTGACAACATTTTTAATTTTAATTTTAAAAAGATCAATTAATTATAATAGATCATTCTGTCTACTCGTGGTAGCACATTCTAGTTTTCAATCGAATAATTTATATTTTTTCGAGAATAGGAGGAAAAGGGGAAATTTGAAAAAAGGGACAAACGCAGGGGAATAGGGGAAAGACTGTGATCCCTGCAAACTCTATTTTAATAGCGTGTTTAAGAAAAAGAATTTCCATTTTTTTAACTTCTCGTATTTCTCAGCAAAGGCAATTCAGGATCTGCTTCAAAAAATTTTAAGCTAATGAAACTGAGCATCGATTCGTGAGAAAAACTGATGTTTAGATGAGATTTTGACATTTTTAAACCGGTTATTATGTTAAGAAAAAATTGAAAACTCACTGTCGAAGCTGACGAAAAGTTCGGGCATGTCATCGACGGAAACCATGCTGCGATAGTCCAATTTTGGTGGTGCTGTGGAAGCTTTACTTCCTCGGCTGCTGTCGACACTGCTGCTTCCTGAAGAAGTTAGAGGCTGTTGTCGAATAAAGGTGCCCACCGAAGATCGCCTAGAAAAAATATTATTTAGAATTCGGAACAAAATTTAGGGGCAGTGCTTGAAAATTACGATTTCTGGTCTTCTCCTGTTAAAAATTTCGCAGGGTGTCTACTCAAATCCTGGAAAAAAATTCTCTGGCAATTCCAGGGGTTTTCCAGCTATCTCAAATTTTTGCAGGAATAATTTTTGACAATACTAAGCCATTCAAAAATTTCCCATTTTTTAAAACAATCTACTCGGAATATATATATACAGTTTTGTGAGTTTATTATAAATAACATTTTTTTTTTAGTTTCTAGGGATTCAATTAATATGTTTAATTTAGAAAAGCTTTTAACAATTACATAACAAGATATTCTTAAATATATTAGCACCATCAATTAACTAAATAATTAAATAACAATGAGGACATAATTAATAATTTCTTGAATTTGTCTCCAAGGTCCATGAATTTCAATAATAATTCAAACAAATTTTTATTTTGTCTTCGTATACTTAAAATTCAGTGCATATTTAGGTAAAAATAATAAGGGGACCACATTAAATTAAATTTAAACCGCTTGAAATTTCTAACTTTTTGAGTAGAAATATTGCATTTTCAACAAGGTAGATGAATTTTTAACCAAATAGTTTTAATTGTCAACCAAAAATATTAATTTTCTACCAAAAGGATTAATTTTCTACCAAAAATATGGGTTTTCAACAAAATACATCATACACAACTTTCTACCAAGTAGCTTTATTTCCAACCAAAAAATAAATTTCCAACTAAAATGATAAATATTTAACTGTAATACTTGAATTTTCAACGAAAAAGATGAATTTTCAAACAGAAAGATTATTTTTTTAACCAAAAAGACGACTTTTTAACAAAATACATGAATTTTCAACAAAATAGTTCAATTTTTAACCAAAAATTGAATAGTTACTTTTCAGTTAAAAAAATTAATTTGCAACCAAACTGATGAATTTTCAACTCAAATTATGAATCTTCAACTAGAATAGTGGAATTTCAAACAAAAAAGATTGATTTTAATCAAAAAGATAATTTTTCAACCAAGAAGGTTAATTTCTACCAAAAAAGAGAAATTTTCAACAAAATACATGAATTTTCAACTAAAAAAGAGAAATTGTCAACAAAAAATTGAACAGCTAAATTTTCAGGTAAAAAGATTAATGTTCAACCAAAGAGATGAATTTTCAACTAAAACGATGGAATATTCAATTGGAATAGTATTTTCAGTAAAAAAACAAAATTTAGACAATGAAAAAAACTAATTTTCAAAAAATAGTTACATTTTCAAACAAAGTGATAAGTTTTCAACAAAAAAGGTGAAACATTAACTGAAATAGTTCAATTTTAAACCAAGAAAAATGAATTTTCACATAAAATTATGAATCTTTAAATACAATATTTGAAATTTCAACCAAGAAGATTAATTTCTACCAAAAAAGACGAATTATCAACTAAAAAATATAATTTTTCAACAAAAAATTGAATAGTAAAATTTTTAGTTAAGAAAAATTAATTTTCAACCAAAGATATGAATTTTTAACTAAAATGATGGAATATTTATCTGGAATAGTTACATTTTTAGTTAAAAAAAATTAATTTTTAACAAAAGAGAAAATGAAAACAATTTTCAACAAAATAGTTCAAGCTTCAACTGGAATATTTAAAAAATCAGTAAAAAAAATTCATTTTTAACCAAAGAAAATTCGAATTTTTAACAAAATAGCTCATTGTCTCTACTAAAGAGATGATTTTTCAATTAAAATAATGGATCTTGAACCAAAAAGATTAATTGATATTTTAACAATTTAAAAAAAATTTAATTAACTACAGTTGAATGCGACTAAAAAAGACGACTTATCAACATGAGTTGAATTTTCAACTAAGAAAGATTTTTCAGTCAACACAAAGAAAAAATGTCAAACAAACTGTTAAATTTTTAAACAAAAAGATGAATTTGAAACAAAGAAGATTACTTTTCAACCAGATACTTAAATTTTGAACTAAAAACGATCAATTTTCAACCAAAAATAGAGTAGTTAAATTTTCAGTTCAAAAATTAATTTCCAACAAAACAAAAAAAAACGAATTTTCAAAAAAGTAGTTGAATACAGTCATTTTAAGCGCCTTTTATAAATGATGAATTATTGTTATTCAATTTTATATTGCAATTTCAAAAAATTAAGGACGCTCTCGAAAAAATGGGCAATTCCAGATTTTCCAGGTTTTCCAGTTAGGGTAGACATCCTGTGTCGGAATAATCATAAGCCGTAATTTTAAAGCTAGGGGGCCTTTTACATCTGACAACACAGAATGAACAATGATTTAAATATAATGCAAAAAGTAAAATAACTCTGTAAAATTCGTTGCTGTATGCATAGAAGCTGTTATCTGTGGCAGCCGTGTTGGAAAGCTGAAAATGTTCACATTTAATCGCAAGCATAGATTCTTTACACAAGAACATTTTTTTTAAAAGAATGTTTGGTTTTAGAGAGTTTTCAAGGATCTCTGATTCCCACGATTGCGACTAATATGAAGAGTAAGCCAAACATCTAGTGTAAGCGCATTGTATAGTGAATAAAAATTGTCCTGTAGAACCACTGACGTATTTCCTGTGTATTTCCAGTATGTCCTGTTTGTGGCGAACCAAAAAATTTACGAGACAAAGCCGTATGACGAAAATTAAAAGATGGAAGAACGATGAGGAGTTTGGCGTATTTTGAATATTTAAGTATGAATGAATGAATTAATTAAGTTTTTTCTTTGATTTTTTTATTGATTATGTTTCTGTGACATTTCACGAATATTTTTAAATGAAAATAAAAATAATAGATCGGGCCCGTTTTGAAAAAAGTCAACGTTGGGATTATTTTGTTAAATATGACTTTTGCCACTCCACAAACATTTGAAAATGAAAATGAAAATAATGAGTAGGCCTTTCTTGAACAAAGTCGATTATTGGATTTAATTATTCGAAATTTAAAACGTTTTTAGAAAAGTATTTTATATTTCGTATTTTACTTGAAATTGAACTGAGAATCACAGTAAAAAATGAAAAGATCAATTGAACAAAATGTTAAGCAACATTTCTCATACCTTTTTGAAAAAATGCTTGCATTTCATATTAATTAAATACTAAAATCGACCTTTTTCAAAAAGGGCATCATCGATTATTTTAATTTTAATTTTCAAATGTTCGCGAGATGGCAGAGAACCACAATAAAATAATAAAATGTTATACAATATTTACTATGTCTTTTTGGGGAAATTTTCGGAATTTAAAATAATTTGAAAAATAAAAATGGACTATTTGATTATTGATCAGTAGCAGTAAATGCACGCGCGCACGTTAACGAATCTGGGTTTTATTTCCTGACGTTAGAAATATAAACAATTAAACAATCCATTATTGAAAATTTTGAAATATTACGTTTAAAAGATTTTTGAAAAAAATGAAGAATTAATAATTTCTAATTGACAGCGTTTGCAATTTGAAATAATGTATTGAACAATTTTGAATCGAAGACGTTCAATTCAAACTATTGAATTTACCAGAAAGTCTTGATCGTTTTCATAGTTTTATTTCGCAATGCTTTCGACAAAATTAAAATGATTTCAATTTACCATTATACAATTACAATCTATTACGAAAACATTGCGAAATAAAACTATGAAAACGATCAAGACTTTCTGGTCATCCCAGTATTTTGGATTAGGTAAAATTTTGAAAAAAGAATAATAGTTAAACAATATTGAAAAATTATTATAAGCTTTAAAACTGAAAAACTTCAGACTAAAGTTTTGAAAATTGGACAATTTCATTAGAAAGGAGTTAAAATTGTATCATTTATAATTCAAAGCGAATGACTTCAGATTAATATTTCGAAAATGGGACAATTTCAAAACGTTAAAAATGGAATATTTTTAGATTAGAATTTTGAAAATTGGACCATTTAAAATTCAAAGGAATTAGAATTGTATTATCTCTAATTAAAAGCGTTAAAAATGCAATTGTAAACTTTTGACTTTAAATAATTTTAAATTCGAAGCGATTAAAATTTGATAATTTGAAATTGAAGTCTACATTAAATGTTTCAATGTTAAAGCTACTACAATTTTAGAACTTTGAATTTTTATTACATCAATAAAATTATAATTTAACATTGAAATTGATTGGAAAAAATTTTCGAACATTAAACAATTAAACTCACCTTCATTTTAAATTAAAAACCCTTAAAATTGAATTATTCTAAAAACCGTTCATAATAAAAAGTAATTTCAAACGGGAAACATTGAAAATAGAAACATTTCTTCTCCGTAATGTTGAATCTAAAACAAATCCGAACTTCATTTCAAACTGAACAAAATTTTAGTCGCCAAAAATTCTGATATTCAAACTTTGTATGGTGAAACCCTTTCAAATGTCAATTTTGTTAAATAAATTTTAATTGCTTAAAAATTAAAAATGTTCAAATTGTCAATTATACATTACAAAATTCAAATATTTCAACTTTAATCGAAAAATTAAAATTTACGAAAGGGAAAAATTATTCAATAGCTGAAGTATCAATTTTATACAACACAGTTTTTAACTTTTTAATTTGTTTAATTTTTAACACTTACTTTAGAATTATTATTCATTCTTGCAGTTTTTCAATCAAATATTTAAAAAATTTTAATGATTTTTTTTAATTTTCATCTAAAAATATGACAATTCTAAGATATTACGTTAAAAATAAAAAATAATAGTGAGATTGTCATTACATTTTTCATATTTGCATTTGAAACTACAACATTATGAAATTTGAAATTCGAAACCTCCAAAAAATAAGAAATTTGAAACCAGATATTTTTGAATTTAGGCTTTTGAAGCAAACAAAATTAGTTTTAAGGCCTCAAAGATTAAACTTTTTTAGAAATGCTCATTCAAAACTATAATTTTAAACTAAATTTATAGAAATTTTAAACATGATAATTATATTATTAATAATCATCATATTATCATGATTGGAAAGATTTTTTTACTGAAAAATGGGATTTCTGTTTAAAAAATCACTGTTATTTTCACCGTTCAAAATTAAAGAATTTTAAATTTGGTGAACCTTTAAAGTTTAATTATTCTAAAAATTGCAAAAGTTATATGCTTTCTATGTAATTTGAAGCTTTCAAAATTAATGAATTTGAATTTGAAACGTTAGAAATTAAACAATTCCAAACTTCGTTTAAAAATTGAACAATTCTTAAATCAGAATCATGAAACTGAGACTTTAAAAATAATTAATTCTCAAATATCTTTTCGGACAAATTTTTGCATTTCATATTAATTAAACACTAAAATCGACTTTTTTCAAAAAGAGCCTTTACGATTATTTTAATTTTCATCTTGAAATGTTAGTGGGATGACAGACAACCATAATCAACATCAAAAATCCAACAAGCATTCAAGTTTCGTTTAGAATTAGTTCAGCCGCACCATGGAAAAGGAATCTCCTCATATTTCTTCCCCAGACAATTGGATATGGTGATGATAGAAGAAAGAGTCTGGTATGATGGAAAATTGTGAACGAAAAATACGGAAATTCTCTGGACGAAGCTGGAGGCGAAACTCACCCCAAGAGGCCACCTGGACCTGGAGAAATCTGAGGATACCCGGAGTCCTGAGAGAGAGAGGAGGCAGAGAGTGGAGGAGTTCCTCCAGCTCTACCACCGCTCTCTTCGCTGGGAGTTTTAGCGAACAGGCCTGAGCTAAAGTCACTCACCAGGTTGATCGGCGAGCTTTTGTCCACCACCATTACACATTCTTAGTTAGTCACGATGAAATTCGAAAGCCTTATCAAAACATTAGTCGAAAGCAACTTCTCGATTCACTCGTTTTCTCAATTAACTTTCTCATTCCTTCCAAAGCGTTAAAAAACTACGAGCGCGAAGCTAATTATAAGATTAATGCTGAAAATCAACCGAAAGCTCTCGTTACAATAAATTATTATTAACATTTACTTCTTGATCGAATCCATTTAAAATCAGGCAGGTTCTAGACTAGGGTGGGTCGAACAAAAAATGTTGGAAATCGGAAATGGAACTATGTGGAAAAGTAGTCCATTGGCTACTTGAATTCGATCCTTGGTTTTGCGAGTTAACAAAGATTTTTATTTGCCGTCTCATAAGAGATTATTAAAATTTATTAGACCCCTGTTTTCAAAAAATAAATAAAAAACCTACAGGCACGTAGAGAAATTTTTTCAGGTATCTAGAACGTTTCTCCTGATAAAAAAACGTTAGAAAAAATTCGATTAGTCTAGGAAATCATAAGTATAAATATAATGCATTTTTTTTCAAAACTAAGTTTTCGATTTTTTTCGATTATTCTTCTTTAACTGTATAGACATTATTTTCTAGCCTATTTTTACCAGTAGAAATGTTCTAGATATCTGAAAAATTCTCTTTACATTTATGTAGGTTTGAAAATTGTTTTGGAATCAGGGGTCTACTAAACATTAATAACCTCTAATGGGGATGCAAATGAAAATCTGTGAAAATTTGGGGAGTCGTTTAAGGCGTCCAGAAATGTAAAAAAATTGACATCCACGAAAATATCAAAATTACGAAAATAAGAATATTTTCAAAAATATTTTGTTAACGCGCAAAACCATTTCCGATTTCCAAAAATTTTTTTTTGACCCACCCACTTCTACACTTCAAGTCGCAGAAAAGAGGCTCCGAAAAATATTATGAATCCTTACTGTGTGTGTGTGGGGGGGGGGGGCCAAAGCATTTCTTACGTAAGCTTCCTCTTTCTAATTATTTGTTTAAAATATGATAATTGAAACCTGTTTTGCCTGTTGAAATTCATTTTTATAATATTATACACACTGTGTCATTATTTTTTTGATTTTTTCTTTATTAAGAAATATTTTATGTTACATAGGTCCACTAAATATAGTTTCGAGGAGTTAAGCATTTATGAAATCCCGTGAAATATTTTTTAAATCCCTTACATTTTTTTTAATGAATCCATGGATCATATGGATTCTATGGATATCATACATAATCTCTTGAAATCCCTTTAAAATTCATTAAAACCTTACGAAATCCTCTAAAATCCATAGATATACTTTGGAATGCTTTTAAATCTCTTTAAATCCTTTTAAATCCCGTGTAATAATCGAAACCTTCGTTAAGAAGCCTTAGAATCCTTTAAAATCTTTGCAAATCTTTTAAAATCCCATGAAAGCTTTTGAAAACTTATAAAACTCCTTGAAATCCTTTTAAATCCCGTGAATTGTATTGAAAACTTTTTAAATCCCTTACATTTTTTAAATGATGTGAATATTTCTTAAAATCCTATACATTCCATGGATATCCTACATAATTTCTTGGAATCCCTTCAAAACGATTGAGCTCCCTGGAAATCCCTTACATTTTTTTAGATTCCGTGAAATCTTTAAAATCTCTTAAAAGCCATTAAAATTCCTCAAAATTCCTTAAAATCCTTAATAATATTCGGAAATCCTTTGAAATTTTGTTAAATCTTTTGAAATCTGACAAAATCCTCTAAAATCCATGAATATACTTTGGAATGTTATGAAATCTCTTTAAATCCCGTGAAATCATCGAAACTATCTAAAATTTAGAAAATCATCCTTACGTAATTAATGGACGCATCCTTACGAGTATTTCAATTTTGACGTCTCTTTCTCAACAAAATACGAAATCCATTGGAAAATTTGTTATGTCCATGGAAAAATAATCATTGCCTAGTTTCCTTTAAAAAAAAAACAACACATTTCATCGCTAAGAGTTTATGCGACTCGAAGGGTAGAACCTGCCTGATTTGAAATGGATTCGATCTACAGATTTTTCCTTAAAGTTTTTTTTATAGTTAGATTTCCAGCATTAGGAACTAATTTGCCAGCCATTATCTAAAATCATCGAACGAGGTTCAGCTTGCAGAGTTAACTCTCTGCAATCAAATGATTCTGATCCATCGCTCATGCAGTTTAAATTTAATTGACGTTATTGATGATTTAAGCAGCCTCATCTACAAATTTGAACATGAGCTTCTGCCTTGCAAGAACGCGTTTACGAATTCAAATCGTAGGAGAAAATGTGAATTTAGAAGTGAAATTTGAATTAAAGTCGAAAACCTCACCTGGAGAAGACCTTGCTGAAAACGGAAGAGTGCTGACTGTCGGCACTGTTCGGAAGACTCGAGATTTTTTCACTTGTCCTGTCTTCCTCCTTATCACCCGTTAGGCCCTCCATCCAAGTCAGAGGATATGAGAGTCGTTTCAACATCTGAAAAAAGATAAAAAACAATTAATAATAATAATAATAATAAAGTGGTTTTAAAATCAGAGTGGTCACTCAAACTTCATAAAAAAAGTTCGAAGTGATATCCCGGTTTTCCCGGTCAAAAGTTGCATTTTTCCCGGTTGAATTTTAAGCATGTATACAAATAATTATTCAATACTAACTGCTTTATCATATACATTTTGAAAACAATTAAACATTTTAGAACTCCAAGGTAAAATATATCATTTAAATTATTGTGAAAGTGATTTCAGACTTTACAGCACAAAATCATATCAAAACAGGAGAAATAGAGAGATTTTTCAAGAAAAAAAAAAGAGAATAATAGTGGAATAGATTTATTTTCAGATCAGCGTAATTAAAGGTACTATATTCTTAAGATTTCAAGTCGAAATATATTGCATTTTCAACCAAATAGTGGAAATTGCAACCAGAAAAGATGAATTTCCAATAATAGACTTGAGTTTTCCAGCTAAAAATTAGAATTTTTTATAAAAAATTGACTCTTAAGCCCGGGAAAAAGAATGTTTATCCAGAAAGTTAATTTTAAGAACAAAGTTGAATTTTTAACGAAATAGTTGAGTTTTGGATCTACGAAGATAAATCTTTAACCAAATGATAGAATTTTTAAACAAAAAAGACGCATCTTTTGGAAGAAAGTTGAATTGTCAACCAAGGAAGATAAATTGTCAACAAAAAAACAAAACTTTTCTACCAAAACATGAATTTTCAATCCAAAAGGATGAATTTCCTACCTAAAAATGCGTATGTTCAACAAAAGATTTGAATTTTCAACAAGATAGTTGAATTTTCAACGAAATTATTAAATTTTCAACAAAAAAGTTGAATTTTCAAGAAAAGAGTAGAATTTTTGACATAAAAAGAGTTTTCAACCAAACAGATGATTTTCTAACGAAATAGTTAAATATTCAACTAAATAGTTGATTTTTTAGACCAAAAAGGCGAAACTTTTAGAATAAAGTTGAATTATCAATCGAAAAGGAAGAATTTTCTATCCAAAAAGATAAATGTTCAACAAAACAGTTAAATTTTCGATTAAAAAAATGGACTTTCTATCAAAATAGTTGAATTTTTGACAAAATAATTAAATTTTCAACTAAAGTTATGAATCTTCAACATCAAAAAAATTAATTTTTAACAAAGAAGTTCAAATTTCAACCAAGTAGTTGAATTTTTAATAAGAAAAGATTAATTCTCAAAAAAAATATAATAATTGATTTATGAACCAAAAAATTTTTAATCTTAAATGAAAACGAAAAATGTAATAATTGACGATTCAACCAAAAAAGACTAATTTTCAACAAAATAGTTTTTTTTTAACAAAATAATTGATTTTTTTAACTAATTAATTGAATTTTCAATTAAAAAAGATGAATGTTCAACAAA
>CAKNWT010191848.1:0-11756 GCA_932066315.1 Andricus coriarius
AAAATTTCTTTTAAATAAGAAAGGTCGAATTTAACTTTAAGAAAATGAATTTTCAACAAAATAAATCAATTTTTAAGTAAAAATTATTTTCAGTCAAGAAAAAACGAAAATTTCAAACAAATTATAATTTGCGGCAAAAAATCATTTTTAATACAAAATAAAATTTTCGAATAACTATTTATTTTTTAGGTTTATTTATTTTTAAGTTTACATAAATATAATTTTTCTAAGATTCTTAAGAAATTTTTGAAAGATTTATTAATATTTCTATATGACAATCAAAATCACAACATCAAAAAAAGTTTTCACCAGACAGACGAATTTTCAACCAAAAAAAGATGAATCTTCAACCAAAAAAGCTGAATTTTCAACAAAAAAAGTAATAATTGCTATTTCAACGAAAAAATTCTAATTTTTAATTAAAAACAGTTAACATAAACTTTTAAAAAATGAATTTTCAACCAAATAAATACATTTTCGAATCAAAAAAAAAATTTAGTGAAGATCAAAGGAAAATTGCAACAAAATTATAATTTAAGGCGAAGAATATTTTTGTATAAAAAATACAAATTTCGAATAACTGTTTATTTTTTAAGTTCTTTGTTTGCTTATTTGAAGGTTACATAAATATAATTTTCACAGGATTCTTGATAAAATACCATAAACTTGTTCAACATTTCAGATATGTCAAAAAAAAATTTAAAGAAAAAATATACTTTTCAATCAAACACTGTAACTAAGGGAAATATTTTTATAATTTCATTCTTCAAATCTATTCCCTAAGGTCAAACATGGTACACAAATGTCGTAAACTAAAAAAAAACCCACTATTTAAAATAATTTTAAAAAAATCAATGTGTATCATATTCAAATAAAATTTAGGAATATTTATAAAAAGTATTAATATTTTTCATGTTTAAAATTAACGTATACAGAGTACATTTTTTATTTGAAATTGCACGACAGTCTTTTGTACCATTTTTGACCGTAGGGTAGAATCAAGGAAAAATATTCTAAAAATATGTTTATTAGTTATTAAAATACTACAAAATATTACCTTTAAAATTGTTTTGTCCTTTTCAAATCATGGGATATTTCTTTATAAAATAAAATTTTTTTAAGTTTATTTTACAATTATACACAATTAGTTTCTAATTAAAATTATTTTTCAATTAAAATAAAAGTGTAAAAATAAATATAAGTTTTCTGAGATTCTTGAGAAAATTTCGCAATATTTTCTAAGATTTCAGATATTTCAAATCAAAATTTGAATAAGAAAAAAAATCATTTTGAATCTGATAGTTTAATTTTCAGGCAAAAAAGGTTAATTTTCAATAAAAAATGTGATAATTTCTATTTCAATAAAAAAATTTATTTTAAATAAAAAACGATCGAATTCAACTTAAGAAAATGAATTTTCAACAAAATAAATAAATTTTCAAGTAAAAATAATTTTTAGTCAGGAAAAAAAGGCAAATTTCTTAAAAATTTTAACCTAATGCAAAAAATATTTTTGTATAAAAAATAAAAATTTTGAATAACTATGAATTTTTTAAGTTAATTTATTTTTAAGTATTTATAAATCTAATTTTCGTAAGATTCTTCACAAAATTTTCAAAGATTTTTAAATATTTCTGCATGTCAATCAAAATTTCAACAACAACAAAATTTTAACTGAACAGTAGAATTTTCAACCAAAAGAGGATGCATTTTCAACTAAACCTTTAATGTCTGAAAATACTGATCTCAAAATTATTAAATTTAGTTTTTACAATTTTATTTTAATTGTAAAATAGTCTCAATTGAAAATTAATTGTAAATAATTGTAAAATAAATTTAACAAAATTTATTTTATAAAGAAATATCTCATGATTTTAAAAGGACAAAACTATTTTTTAAGGTAATACTTTGTAGTATTTTAATAACTAATGAACGTATTTTTCGAATATGTTTCCTTGATTCTGCCCTAGGGTCAAACATGGTACCAAAAACTGTCGTGAAATTTAAAAAAAAAACTTTAGTCTGTATACATTAATTTAAAAAATGAAAAATATTAATACTTTTTATAAATATTCCGAAATTTCATTTGTATATGATACACATTGATTTTTATTTAAAAAATTATTGTAAGTAGTTGGTCATTTTTTTAATTTCACGACATTTTGGTACCATGTTTGACCTTAGGGACTAGATTTCAGGAAAGAAATCATGAAAATATCTCCATTAGTTAATGAAATACTATGAAGACTTGCCTTACAAACGATATCAAAACTCTTTAAAATCTTAACCAATGGTTGTGCAGATATGGGTTTAACCTTTTGGACCAGTTGGAGAAATAGATATTTTTAAATCGTTTTTCTGGATCTGATTTAACCAAACAGTCGAATAAAAAAATGAATTTTCAACCAAAAAAACTGAATTTTCAACGATAAATGTAAAAATTGCTATTTCAATGAAAAAATTCTATTTTTTACTTAAAAACAGTTAAAATCAACTTTAAAATAATCAATTTTCAACCAAATAAATACATTTTTAAATCAAGACAATTTTTCAGTGAAGAAAAAAGGAAAATTGCAATAAAATTATAATTTAAGGCGAAAAATATTTTTGTATACAAAATAAGAATTTCGAATAACTATTTTTTAAGTTTTTTTTATTCTTATTTTAAAGTTATATAAATATAATTTTCGCAGGATTCTTGAGAAAATTTGACCAAATTCTTAATATTTCAGATATGTCAGATAAAAGCTTCAATTAAAAATATAATTTTCAGTCAAAAACTAACTCATGGAGATATTTTTATAATTTCATTCTTCAAATCTATTCCCTAAGGCCAAAAATGGTATAAAAATGTCGTAAAATTGATAAAATGACCAACTATTTATAAGAATTTTTCAAATAAATATCAATGTGTGTCATATTCAAATAACGTCAAGGAATATTTATGAAAAGTATTAATATTTTTCATTTTTTAAATTAATGTATACAGAGTACAGTTTTCATTTGAAATTGCACGACAATTTTTGTACCATGTTTGACCCTATAGGGCAAAGTCAAGAAAAAATATTATAAAAATATGTTCATTAGTTATTAAAATACTACAAAGAATTATATTTAAAAATTGTTTTGTCCTTTTAAAATCATACGATATTTCTTTATCAAATACATTTTTTTAAATTTATCTTACAATTATTTACAATTCATTTCCAATTACAACTATTTTACAATTAAAATAAAAATGTAAAAACTACATTTTGTAATGTTGAGATAAGTATTTTCAGACATTAAAGGTTTTGTAAAATTTTATATATTAAGAAAGCATGTGAGATCAAGTTAATAACTTTTTGACTTTTTCTCTTAAAATCCCCAAAATTGTGATTAGAGCCTAGAATAGCATGAAAAGAAAGGTAAGTATCAGAGGTAAATATGCAGTAAAAATGTTCATTAATTTAATAAATTTAAAATAATTATAATTTATTATTATTTTGACTTTACAATATTTAAAATGATTTAAAAAATAAAACATAAATCATGAAAAATGAAACTGTAGAATCGGATAGTTTAAAACATTCCATAAGAATTCCTGAAAAACATCATCATTAAGTATCTGAAGACTTCATTACAATCATGTATTTGAAGACTTTCTTTAATGTGTCAATTTTTGAAAACAAAAATTAAGTGAAACCTTCTGATAGCCAAAGAAGCTCGGCTTCTTGCCGTGCCTCATGCTCGTGCAGATGGTAAGGTGGTGGGGCAGAAAAATCCCACGTTTTGGAGCCTCTGGCCACTAATTTGCACTTCGTTCCTGTCATTGTTACGATTTCCTACCTACAGACCTACACCCTAAAACTTAATTACTTGAGGCTTGAGGTCATATTGTTCTGCCAGTCTCGTTAGGGTCAGGTTGTATTTCGAGTCACCAATAAAATTCGACTCGGCGTGCTTTATTTCGCTCGCCATAAAGGCTTCACCTGTTAACCTACGGGCGAACTTAAGGGCATGTACCAGACTGTCACGTGACCTATTCTTTTAAACGAACTTGCTCATAAACTAATAAGTCGAATGAATTTTCCATACCAGACAGGCATAAAGGCAAGAAAGACGAGAGTGTGCCAGGTATAGAAAATCCATTCGACTTATTAGTTTATGAGTAAGTTCGTTTAAAAGAATAGGTCACGTGACAGTTTGGTACATGCCCTTAAGGGGAAACGGTAGGTTTGACTGAGCACATAAATGACTTCAGCGACATCTATAACAAAATCAGAAATACAGTCTAGTGCCCCCTACCAAATATAAGTGTAAACTCATACCCGAAAATCGGTAGAATTCTGTTGGTAAAATTTTTGACCTGTTAGACAGAGAAACTTTGCAACGAGAGATACAGACAATCTTCGACCATTTTTATTGCACCCTCGCGTGTCGTTTTAGTTCCCCGACTCAGCTTACCTGCTCATCTGCAGGGACATCTAGAAAATTGACAAATATTTCGTCTATACAATCCGCCTGAGAAATAATGTATTGGCATACCATGAAACAAAAAAATAAAACTCGTAAAATTGTACATATAAACAATTATTAAATAATTTTGGACAAAAATTAATTTTTCCAGGCACCTTTCTGAATATGTGTCATATGCGAAATTTCTCATATGTCCCTAAAATCTGATTTTATGGTCAAAAACCGTTTCTTGGTAATTCTTTCGGTTATTGTTAGTTCTTAGCAATTTCCGTTGTTTTTATCATACAAATAGTTACTAATGGAGAATTTGAATATTTCCCATGAATCTTTAAACAATGTTTAATTCTTTAAACAAATGTAACTTATTTAAACAATGATTCATTCCCAAAAAGTGTAAAAAATAATCATATTTTCTGATTGAAATGTAATTGTTTGTCATTGTTTGGAGAAGCAAAATTTTTTAAAAATATTATGTAATTATTTAAACAATTACTTATTGTTTCTTCTCAACATTTCTAAAAATGGACCCAGAGATGTCCAGTTTTTTCTCAAATTGGTATCGTATGCTACTTTTTGTTGAATAATTATATAATTTTGATACATATCTTTCAATGTTTAATAAATTTCTATTTGTTTAAACAATTTTGATTTACTTCAGCAGTTTTCCTTCGAAAAATTTTAAAAAATGAAATGAAATAAAATACATATAATTATTTTTCTGACTCTATAGTGTATAGAAAGAATATATTAACCGTTTTTAAATTGTTTAGGCAAATATAATTTGTTTAAACAATTACTTTTCCAAAAATACTTTTAAAATCGTATTTTCTGAATTAAACATAATATTGAATGATTTCGAGGTGTAATAAATTCTGCTAAGAACTTCATGTTATTGTTCATACAATTAATTATTGTTTTTTTTTTCAAATCGCCTTCAAATTGAGTATGGATGGTTTACATCTTTTTTGGCGCATCATGTAATAAATCATAAAAGTCATAATAAAATTTAAATTGTAAAAGTGTATTTTGTAATGCTTTCTTCATATTTTTGAACGAATAAATATTGTTTAAAGAATGAAACGACGTTAACAGAATTTACTAGTCTTCGAAAGCATTCAATATTATGTTTAATTCCGAATATACGATTTAAAAAAATATTGTTGGAAAAATAATTGTTTAAACAAATCATATTTGTTTAAACAATTAACAAGTGGTTAATATATTCTTTCGATACACTGAAAAAAAAATTTACTTGATTCAAGGAAATGCGTTTCTTTGGTTTTTTTTCTTTCGATCAAGGAATTGTTTACTTCAGTTAAGTTAATATTGTTGAGATGCAAAAGATTCACGCATTCATTCAAGGGAATGATTTCTTTGGTGAAATTTCTTTAATATGAGTAAATATTTCCTCGCATCAAATGTGAATAATATTAAGTCAAAGAAATGATTTCCTAGAAGGTAGGAACCTAGGTTTATTGAATATGTTTTAGGCGCCTAAAGAACTCCTTCTTTACCCGGGTAAAAAAATTTTTGTATGGGATTGATCTAGGAAAACATCTGGGAAATCATATGGGAGTGATCTCTCAGATAGTATACTAAAAGTATGGCATATGAGACGATCCCATACTTCATGTATATTTGAATGAAGTATAGTGGATGTATATCTTAAATATAGCTAAAGTATAACAATGTATGGTTGAAGTATGGGGAAAGTATTTTTAAAGTATATCTGAGAACTATAGCTTCAGTATATCTGAAGTATAGATAAAGTATAGCTGATGTTAAGTCAAAGTATGACTGAAGTATATCTCTAAGTATAGCTTAAGTATGTAGATTATGTCTAAATTATAGGAAAAGTATGCCTGTAGTAGTTATATCCGTATTATTACTGATGAGAGATACTCGGTTATCTGAAATACATGAGAATAGAGATCCAGAATCATGATTTTCACAATGTAAAATAATATTGTTTGTAAATTCTCAAATACGTCAAATGTTCATTGTAACATAAATTGTTTAACTTTATATTATACGAAATTTAATTCTAAACATTTCACCTAAGTAACAATTTTATTAAACCTTTTTATGCTATTAATATTATGTTCAGAAATCAAAGATTCTGGATCTCTTACCAATATATATGACATAAGAATCATATCAGTTGTCTATTGTATATCCTCACGAACAATATTCAAAAAATATTTGACTCACAAAATCACTTTAATCGTGAACTTTCAAAATTTTTGTTTGAGCTGTCATTTATGATACATTATGTTTTATCCCGTTGCTAGGGTATCTTAAAGAACAATTGAGTGCAATTCTATTTCCGATACTTTTACCATACCTAAGTATAAATGAAGTATAATCTGTACTTCAATTATACTTGAGTATAGATGAAGTATAGCCTATACTTTAGATAGACTTAAGTATAGATGAAGTATATCCCATACTTCAGCTATACTTCATCTATACTTCAGCTGTACTTCAGCCATACTTCAGCTATACTTTAGGTATACTTTTGGTATACTTTATCTATACTATTTCAATATACTTGAAGTATGGGATCGTCTCATTTACCATACATTTTTTATACTTTGGAAAGTCAATGATTGATCACTCCCATACTTACGATTTTTACTCGGGTAGTCCAATGAAATCGATTCCTTGAAAGGGATAAATATGTTTCAAAATCAAATAATTCATACATCATTGGAGCAATTAATTAATTTTTTTTTGAGTCAAGAAAATATTCACTCAAGAGAAATGAATTTTCATAGAATTGAATAAATATTTATTCCATGCTAAGAACTGTCAAAATCATAACAATAAAACAATTATCTAAATTTAAAAAATATTCTTTCACAATAAATCGATATTCGTTCAATTGAAAAAAAATAATTATTTAACACTATAAGTTGATATAATTGTTGCAACAAAATAATGACTTACTTTGAAGAAATACTTATTCAAGATAAATGAATATTCATTCAGTTAAATAAATATTTATTGCATTCTAACAATTATCATAATCAATACAATAAAAAACTGATTGAATTTCAAAAATATTCTTTCAATACAAATGTATATTCATTAAATTGAAAAGAATATTTATTGCAAGCTAGAAGTTGATATAATCATTGCAACGAAATAATGACTTAAATTGAAGAGATATTAATTGAAGATAAATGAATATTCATTCAATTAAATAAATATTTATTTCATTCTAACAATTATCATAACCAACGGAATGAGAAAATTTTTCAAATGTAGAAAATATTCTTTTTGCAACACCCACCTCAAAAGTTGACCTTTTCATGCTTCTAAATGGTGTCTAAAGGACCTTATTTGAGCAGACTGTGCGCGAAACAATTTTCGCGCATGCGCAGTTTGAATATGGCTTACTTTAGGCACTGGTGAAAAAGCTGCGCATGTGCACTTTCGAAATGAGGTACTTTAGACACTGGCACAGGTAACTTTAAACACTGGTGTTGGTATCTTCTTGAACTAAATTGTGATTCAACTTGAACAAACCTTTTAATGATTGAAGTTTTGTTTTTAAGGTTTCTTAGCCGTTTTCGACCGTCGGACAAAAGGGCATAAGTGCCAAAATTTGGCACAGAAAAAGGGCACAGAAAAATCTTTTCTTTCAAGATTAATGTTTTTCCTTAACTCCTCTTAAAACAACTTTTTCGGACGGGCATTGCAAAAAATAGCGTGTGATACACGTGCGCATAGATGATTGCTAACTCGCGTGATTGCATCATTCGCCTGCGGTTCGAAGCACTCGTCTACGTTTTCAAACTCGCTTCGCTCGTGCGCTAACCACCGACTCATGCTTCGAGCCTCCGGCTTATGCTGCAAAATGCACACTCGCACACAATCACCTATTTTGCGCACTTGTATCACAAATAACTATTTAATACGAATGTATATTCATTAAATTGAAAAAATATGTATAGCATGCTAGAAGTTGACATAATCATTGCAATGAAATATATACTTAAATTGGAGAAATATTAATTGAAGATGAATGAATATTTATTTGGTTAAACAAATATTTATTGCATTCTAACACTCATCACCATCAACACTATGCAAACTTTATTTAAATTAAAAAAATATTCTTGTAATATAAATGTATATTCATTAAACTGAAAAAAATATTTATTCCATGCCAAAAGTCGACATAATCGTTGCAATGAAATAATTATTTTTAATTAAAAAATGTTTGAAAAAATAAAACTTTGATTCATTTGAATGAAAGAAATCTCATTAAAACTGAAACATTTTTCAAATGATCGTTTATAATCAATCACATTTTAAATTAGAGGTTACATTATTTTAATTTAAAGACTTTTGCAATCAATAATTGTTCAGTTGTTATTTAAAAATTAAAAAACTTCACTTGCAATTTCAAAATTTTACAAAATCAAACAATTAAACTTCTTACATTAAAAGGTTAGATTTTGCATACTGAAATTTTGCCGATTCAACACTTTTTATTTGTAACAATTCACTTTAAAATTGTTTAGTTTTGAATATTTAATTCATAATTGCTTAGTTTAAATAAACAGTCAAATAGTGCTAAATATTTAAAAATGCCTTCTTTTAATTAAAAAATTACAATTCGCAATGGGTTAAATATGGAACATTTAAAACTGAGACAATATTTGAACGTTTATAATTTGAAATTGAATAAAAGAGTTTAGTTATGAGTCTATTCATTTTAAATTATTTTAAAATTTGAAAAAGTTTTTTCCAAACTTTACTTTAAATTCATGTTTGTATCTACTTTAGTGATTGTTGTACTATTTTTAATGAACGCATATATGGTGGAATTTTTGCCCATCATAAATTTTTTTTATTTTCTTATAATGTTTGTATGTCTTGTTTTGAGTGATCACTTTTTTGAAAAGCAAGTATTTCATATTGAATTTTTTTTCACAAATTCAAGAATTAATCATTTAATTTTCATATAATAAAACTACGAAACTGCTATAGAAGTCAACAACACATTTCTTTATGTGAAAGAAATACTTTTTTTGATTTTATCAAACATTTCTTTACATAAATCGTATTTTTCCGAATCAAGCAAATATTCTTTAACAGTAATATACAGAAAATATTTCTTAGAATTTAAGTTATATTCGATCATATCGAATGACTGATTATTAAATCCAAATTTCTAATTTCATTCAGTTAAAGACATCGTCCATTCGCTCAAATGATATTTCACAGGCTGAAGAAATTATTTATTTGCTTCAATAATTTCTTATTTTTCATACAATTAAACAATTTCTTTGGATTGAAGAAAGACATGATTGGACGTATTCATTACGTCCATTTCTTTGAATCAAAGAAATTTTTTTTGATTCCGAAACTTTTTTTTTCAGTGTACACTATACAGTCAGGGAAATAATAATATGTATTTCATTTCATTTCCTTTTTTTAAAGTTGTCGAAAAAAAGCCTAAGCAAATCAAAATTGTTTAAACAAATAGAAATTTATTAAACATTAAAAGATATGCATCAAAATTATATAATTATTCAACAAAAAGTAGCATAGGATACCAATGTGAGAAAAAACTGGACATCTCTGCATCAATTTTTTGAAATGTTGAGAATAAACAATAAGTAATTGTTTAAATAATTACATCATGTTTTTTGAAAAATTTTCTTCTCCAAGCAATGACAAACTATTACATTTCAATCAGAAAATACGAACATTGTTTAAGGAGTCATGGGAAATATTTCAATTCTCCATTAGTAATTATTTGCACGAAAAAGACGACGGAAATTGCTAAAAAGTAACAATAATACGTAAAAATGTAGTTTTTTTGTTTTTGGGTCATATTTGGGGCGCTGTGGGGTAAGGGTGGGTTAAAAATGAAAGTTATTAGTATGGTTTTATTACATAGGTACTCCTCTTCAATCTCTAAAAAACTTGGCACGTTTCGAACAAGCCCTGAAGTATGAGTTTTTGTGGGGGTGGGGCCTTGCCCTCTAGGGTGAAAAGCGTTTATTGGACCACCCTAATGTTCATATTTACTACGTTGAAGCACATATTTGAATGTATGCACACACTTTCGTTAGGTCGTGTTTTCATCATTTCAGTGTTTGTAACCGGTGTTAATCTCGTAACAAAGAGTTTCATCAGTTTTCCCCCATTTTTTAAACCTTTTTATTTATTGGAAATTTTTCACCATTGTAGTTGTTCTTTTCTAGATTTATGTTGAGAGGTTTAAAGCATACTCGATACGAGTAAAAAGTTGACTTTACACAAACTTGACCAAAGCGTGCGATAAGTCTGCAATTTTTGTAGAATTCTTCTTGTTCTAAAATTGCTACATAATATTTCTAATATATGAAAAGTTGACAAAATCAATCTTGAAATCTTGGAGAACAAAACTCCCAGATTGAATGAATTCGTTCATAACTTCTTATGAAAAATTGAACGTGAAAAAGAAGGTCTATTTCTGCGTGTTAAACTCCATCAGAGAACAATTGCTTGTCAAAAGCCGAAAAGCTTATCTACAACAAAACAAAAAAATAGGCATAATTTAATTTTGGCTAAGCCATACGTATTTCCAGTAGCCCAAGACAATTTAAAGAGTCGCTTATTTTGGACCACACTAGTCCACATAGTATGTTTATACGCTTGTAAATCGATTTGATTGATGGCATCAGGATCCCACTTCACGCCCTATAACTGCTGATAGAATATAGGCGATCCTAGGAACGTGTGGCGACGTTTGTACTTTTCATCATTGCTTCTATCATATACACTTTCCACCTCTTCCCATCTGTCTCTCTAATCTTTATTTTCAGCATCCCCTTCTCACCACCTCTCTGAACCCACGGCCCTTTTAAAGTTAAAAGTTTAGTTATTTTCTCTTCCTCCATATTATCCCATATGTTATATTCCTTAGTTCCCTTAAGCCCTCTCTAATATGCAACATGTAGTAGAGTAAGCCAAAAAAACCTTTTTTTAGTAGCATATTATAATAGTGGTTTGAAGTGAGAACTTTTTTTAAATGTGCAAGAAAATGAGTTTTAGGATTTTTAACTGCAAATTTTTATGAAAAAATATGCCCGCTGCGCTATTCAAATTTGTCGATCTACCGCCGATGCTTGGCCCAGTGATGGCACATTACTGGACCAAGTGTTACTCTTACTACGGCAAACCATGTTTGAAGAGGAAGAGCCAGAGTTTGGCCCGGACTCGGCCCACTGCTGTTCCCAACTTGGTCTTTACTCTGGCAAAACATGTTTTAATAGGAAAAGCCAGAGTCTGGCCCA
>CAKNWT010191851.1:0-14763 GCA_932066315.1 Andricus coriarius
AAAACTCAAAGTTTAAACCTCCAAAACTGTTAAGTTTTCAATCCTTCTCTCTGTTATTTATTAATAAGGTCAAACTATACAAAAAAATCTCTCAGTTTTTCTGTTACATTACTTGTAACAAGAACCTGAACATTGGCGTAAAATTCACCCTTTTCGATTCCTCAATGAATTTATGTTACATAACATAGCTCCTGCATTCTCCTCGTTCCTGGAGCCATCTGTAAACCAGTTGTCTGCGTCACTGGGTACGTGTGCGTTGCCCTGAACGCCATTCCTCCTTCGTGAATAGGCTAACTCGATACTTCTTGCCGAAGAGGTAGCGAGTGGCCATTTTGCCCCTGGGCATGTTCAGAGCCGGCCTCCTGGCGATGCCGACTGGGATCTTCACTGCTGTCGAGATCCTTTTGTCATTTACCAAATTTAGTCTCCAGGCCGCCTTCGCAGTTAAAGCCTTTATGGTGAGATGGAGGTGCTCCAAACCTATTAGTGCCCCAGTGCCATCGTGGTTGTCTACTTCGAGGCACCAGTGACGCCTCTCAAAATCAGTCCCCTGATCCTTTCCAGTCGAGACTTCACAGTGGACAGCTCGACCGTGCTCCACCAGACCACCGCTGCATAGTTCAGTCTGGGTCGCAAGATCGCTATGTAGATCCACATAAGTGTCTCCGGTTTCAAGCCCCAGTTTTTCCCTATGGCTCTCCTACATAGCCATAGAGTCGCTGCTAGCTTCTTGCACTTGTTTTCCAAGTGATCATTCCATAATAGCTTCTTACCCAGAATAACTCTTAGATATTTAGCTCGTTCTTTGATTTCCAGTTGTTGTCCTCCAAGTTTCAGTGTACTCATGGTTCACCACTTATACATTCTGATGAAAACAACCACGTATGTCTTACTCGGATTGATCGATTGTCCAGTTTTCTTGCACCATGAATCCACCATCATCAGTGCTTGCTCCATTATTCCGAAGAGCGCATCCAGATGCTTGCCGCGCCCGACAACCAGTATATCGTCAGCATGGCCTATGACGTGGTGGCCCTAACTCGAGAGTATATGAAGCAGTTCATCCACTACTAAGCACCACAGCAAGGGCGATAAAACTTCTCCCTACGGATACCCCGAGTCTTCGGTTCCACATAAAGTGGTATCACCTTTAGTCGTCGTTAGATTCCTGTTGGCCAATATGTGGCACGTCCATTCCACGACTGCAGTAGATACACCATGTGTGATCATGGCCGCCCTGATCACCTTTTCAGAGGTGTTATTAAAGGCTCCTTCGATCTCCATAAAGGTTCCAATCGCGAGGCCTTTCTCCTTCAGTTGTGCTTGAATTAGGTATACTGCTCCGCTTAGGGCCGCCTCCATCGAGTGACCAGTCCTATAGGCGTGTTCCTCCTTGTGAAGTGGCCTCCTTGACAAGACCTTATCGCGGATATATCTATCCACAAGTCTTTCCACTGTTTTTAGTAAGAAAGATGTTAGGCTGATGTTAGACTACTCTCGTACCCCTCCATGCCACCGGGACATGTCCCAACGTCATATTAGCCCTAGCGAATCTCACTAACGGCCCTATGATGATCTCTCCAGCCCTGTGTAAGAGGACTGGATATATGCCATCTGGGCCAGGAGACTTGTAAGGACTGAAGGACTTTAGGGCCCACCTGACCCTCGCGGGGGTGACAATCTCGTTGGCTAGTCGCCGTTTCGGGCCCAGTTGTGCTTGATCAGGTGAGCCAAGGTATCTTCGTCCGACTCTGAGTACTGCTCGCCGGTCAATTTCAGAGTGTCGAGAATAGCTTACGGATTTCGAGAAAGCAGCTTATCCAGTCTTGCCGCCTCAGGTCCCTTTGTCTTTGCTGTGATGCAAGTTAATTTGGGTAATGATTAGACCAGGAGCAGTAATTTAGGTCTGCTCCCAATCTTCCTGTTAACCAACAGGCTCCTCCTGTCCCTGGCGGGCAACCCTAAAGTTGACCTGTCCAAAGTGATAGAAGTGCCTGTTGTTGAGGGCCGCAAGATCCCTCTTCTAGGACCCAGGAATCTGCACAACTAGGAGATGCCTGGTGCCGCCTAGTGTGTCCTCTTCCTGGGGCCTATCGTGCTTAACGAGTCGCCAGGACGCTATCTTAAGTGAGGGGTTGAATCCCTCCAACCGTCGGAGTTACCCAGACGGGTCTTTCAGTTTACCTGAAAACCACGCCCACGTCCCACGGCTTTGTGTCGACCACTGCTTTAAGTAGCCAAGTTTTATTTGCTAGGTCAGCTGCCACAAATACAATCACCCCTCCATTGCAGAAGGAGGTAACGAATTTTGGCCATTGTTCTGGGGACTCTCTTTCGAGCTCCCTCCAGGTAGCCTCCCTGAAGATCTCATACTGCTCCGTAGTGAGAATCGAGTCCGGGTAGTTAATATCGGCCACCGGTCCTCTGAGCGGCCGTCAGTCCAGCACCCGACGACTCTGTTCGTCGGCTGCTGGGCCGCCTTGTGCCTCTTCAAAGGATTACCCACCACCGGTGAGGTGTCCTCTGAGCCCCTACCTCTTTTCTGGGCTTCAATGCTGGATGTCGGCCCTGTAGCTGCCGACGTTCCAGCTCCCGTAGCTTCTCTGCTGGCCTGCTACGCTTGCCTCTTCAGTCTCCTTTTCAGGGAACCGTTGATGTTTTTCTACTTACTGGGGGACTGATTGGCCTCTCCCGTTACCATAGCCTCGTTCAGAGGGACCGCCGATCCCTCAGCTCCCGAGGGAGCTGGGGGCACAGCCGCCACCTGAATTTGGCTTGCCGGAGAGACAGATGGGGAGGAAAGGGTTATGTTAGAGCCATTTTTGTTGTTAGGCTTGTTCATTTTGATCCCACGAGAAGCTAGGGGAAACAAACGTCCGCCCCTGCAGAGCCCCGCATGCAGGGGTGGGACTAATTACTCTGGGAGGTCGTCCGGTGTCCCCGAGAGGCCGTTAGGACACCTTTGTAAGCCGTAGGTGCCAAAGTGCCACGAGCACGATCACTCTACACCCATGGCTTAGTGGGTTAGTGAGATTGAGTGAGACACTCAATGTTCAAATATCCACTTGCAGATCACCATAACAAACGGAGGGCTGTTTCTTGGTCGCTATGCGGGCCGCAGGTCATTCCTGTCCCGATTTCAAAGCTGTAAATCGGCCAGGGAGGGGCCTCGATCCAGGGCTCCAGAAGGCCCATGTTAACTAGCCGCTTTCACCCTTCTACCATACCGTAACCACGCATACCAGGAGATTCCGTTTATATGGATCCTTTTCCTCTCACCCAGGAGAGCCCGTTTATAGGGATCCTTTCATTCATATCCCTACGCATACAGGCCGAGGTCCTTTTGACCCCCATGCCCCACAAAGATCACTTTTGTACAAGATAGTTAAACTTTCAACCAGAGAGATAAATTCTCAATTAAAAATATGAACCTTTAACAACAAAAAAATGATTTGTTTACAACGTGGTTCAACCAAAATTTGAAAACATAGTAGTTGAATTTTTATCCAAGAAAGATGAAATTTCTACAAAAACACATGAATTTTTAAATCAAAAAGACCAATTTTTTTTTTAAAAGTTTGAATTTCATCCAAAAAAGATTTTAGTTGACTTTTCAACACCAAAATATGAATTTTCATCAAAACGTAAATTTTCTACGAAAATAGTTAGATTTTCAGTCAAAAAGGTTGATTTTTTCAAAATCGTTGAATTGTTATAAATCACTGCTATGGTGCAAGAAATAACTTCGGAACACTCATAAGTTTAATAAAGGATGCAGAGTGTATTACACCAAACTGAATTAAATTGTTACATTAAATACGACTTGGAAACCTACTTTAATAATCGACGGATATTTCGCCGCGTTGGCTAATCTTATCTCGCTGAAAAACTGAATGCTTACTGGGAGCTTAATCATACTACGCTATCGTCACGAGGACTCTCGTCCAACTGCCGCGACACGCCGGGCACTCGCACTGCTCTCAACCTGTTCCTAGTTAGAGCTAGTTTCTTATGAAAACTCCTTAAATAATAATTTTGAAAATATTACATTTGGCCATTCTGTTTCGAGCTTAGTCTCCAAGCTTTGATTTTACGAACAATGATAAGAAAACCCTTACAGAACAGTTCTTAACTAATACCTAAAGTCAACTCAACACATAGTCATCAAATCGCTTCGGTGGACGTATTTCTCATCGTGCTCTCGAACGGCTTATATTACCTTGTGGTTTATCTTCTAACGCTAGATTTTCGCTCTGTAACTCATTGCCCAAACCGGGTTCCGGTACAATAAAATTTGTATCGTCCTCACTAAATGAATTTTCTTTCACACTCTCCCTTTCGTCATCTGACTCTTCGAAATCTTTGCTAGCACGCCAAATTTTTAAATGCGTTACATAAAAAGTAGTTTTTGTTCTACCTGGACCTTGCGCGTTTAAATTCTGTACTCGGTACACGTTAACGTACTCGGTTAACGAAAAGTATATCACCTACGTCGAATTTAACGTTATTCAATCTTGCTTTATCATAACGCGTTTTTGTCAAAACGGGGGAAGTATCCATAGAGCAACTCGAAGGGTGCCTTTCCCGTCGTTTTACTAATTGCTGTATTGAGGTCACGCTCAAGCTTCGGTAGGGTTAGGTCCCAATCCCGCCCTTCAGCATCGCTTAAATTTGACTGCATGGCTGGAATAATGGTCTGATTTAGCTGTTCCACCTGCCCGCTAGCCTGAGGTCGACGACTTGAAACGATCACGTGCTTAATGCCGTATTTTCGACAACAATATGTGTATTGATTCGCCGTGAAGAATGTTCCCCTGTCCGAGATAAACCGTAATAGGGCTCCGAACCTCTCTATGAATTCCCCGATCTATTTGACGGCCGTACTGGCCTTTTCATCTTCAAGGTGCACGGTTTCGAAGGGACGCTTGCCTACAGTGATAGGATGTAACTCCCCTGGCTGTTGACCAACCACGTTCCTTGCAAGGATACATTCTACGCAGGATTTAATGTGTATTTTTACATACGGCCACATGCCCGGAAAATAATAGTGTTCTCAAATTCGGGCGACTGTCCGGTCAACCCTAAAGTGGCTTGTGAGATCGTGATTTTTAATGATCAGAGCCTTTCTCATCGCTCGCGGTACAACATAAGAGTTATTTTTGCTGTTCGCCTCTTTCTTGTATAATAATCCGCTATTCATTACATAGTCAATTAGCTCCCCTGATTGGCGTTGCGTCCATTCGCTTCTGGGCTTCTCTAAAATTTCTATTCTTCGTTTTAAGGTTTAATCGGATCGCTGGAACATCAAAATTTCGTCTTCTCGAATTAAGGCACTGTACATTGTCGCATCATTTAAAAAATCTGCCTCTTTTACGGGAGCTCTGGATAGGGCATCTACATGCTGCATTTTGTCGTCCTTTCTGTGAATTATACTATAATCAAATTCTGCAATTAGCCCTAGCTATCCTACAATCTGACGATTTTTCATTTTCAAAGAATTAACATAAATAAAAGACTGAAAATCTGTGTAGACAATAACATGTAAACTAATTAACATTGGACGAAGACGCTCCATCGCCCATACTACTGCTAACATTTCCAGTTTACTAGAATTGTAGTTACGCTCTACATCTGAAGTTCTACGACTGATCGCATATACCAAGTGAAGCTCGCCATCTACCCTCTCTTGAAAAAGCATGTCACCTAGCCCGTCGGATCGGTACGCAACTCGGTTCTGTTCGCTTTTGGATTGTATAACACTAGCACGGGTTTCGAAGCCATTTTCTCTTTTATAATTCTGAACGCTTCAACTTGTCTGTCGCAGCAAACAAAAGGTTGATTAGCTTTTAATAAATCGCTCAATGGATAAATCAATCGCGCAAAGTTACATATGAAGCTTCTGAAATAGCTGGCTAGACCCATGAATCTTATAATCTCATGCACGTTGCGAGGTACTGGGAAATTGATAATCGTGTTAATTTTCACGACACCTGGCTCTAGCCCCTTTCTACTGATTATAATTCCCAAAAACTCAAATTTCTGTAGCCCGAATTTGCACTTTATAAAATTTAAAGCTAACCCAGCATTTTTTAGCAGTTGTAAAACCGTTCGTAATTTTTTCATTAGTTCCGACCATGAGTGAGCAAAAAGAAGAATGTCATCAAAATAAGAAATTGCAATTTTATTCTGATAATCTCCGGACACCTTTTTCATTACTTAATTCAAATAAAACGGCGCGTTCATAAGTCCGAACATGGCTCTTTCAAATTGACCCGTTTCGTCTGGTGTAAAAAGAAGAATGTCATCAAAATAAGTAATTGCAATTTTATTCTGATAATCTCCAAACACTTTTTTCATTACTTTATTAAAATGAAACGGCGCGTTCATAAGTCCGAACATGGCTCTTTCAAATTTACCCATTTCGTATAGAGTTATATCAGCTGTCTTCTCTTTTGCTTTCTCTATCAAGGGTATTTGTAAAGACCCGTTAACCGAATCCAAAGCCGTGAAAATTGTTGCTCCGTGAATTTCCTCTAAACCGTCATCAATATTAGGCAAAGGAAAATTTATGCGGACCGTGTCGTTATTTATGCGCCGATAATCTACTACGAGTCGACATGTACCGTCTTTCTTTTTAATCAAAAGAACAGGACTAGCGTACGGGGATTCAGTGTCCATAACTACTCCTACTCTACGATACTCAGTAAAAATTTCACGAATAATTTCACGTTCCCGTGCACTTGTACGATTAGGTTCAGATGGATGGGGTACGGTTCCTTCTTTCATCGTAATATCCATTTCTAATAAAGAAGTACGCCCCAATGCATCCAAATTCCTAGAAGTACACTGGCGAAACTCGTTCAACAGATTTTCTAATTCTCCAGTTTGTACTTTCGACGTAGTTACATCAACTGTCACTTCGCCATCTACCACCGGATCTGTTCTACGTTTCAACTGCGGTGCGGTACTCTCTACGGTCAACAAAGAGCTGGGAATTGTTTCTCCCTCATTTACAAATAATATCTTTTGACTGATTTACTAGAGACAACGTAATCTCAAAATCACTAAATTTTGTTTGAACAAAATTGACAGTTCCCGAGGCAAGATTTACCGATTTCTGAATAACTATATTCGCACTCGCGGGTTCCGCTGTCAATGAAGGCAAAACATCCTTAAAGAAACTCCGTTTCGGGACAAATTCTAGCGAATCATCAATTCAAAAGTATGCCCACTCTGGCGATTCGGTAAAACTACGACCCACTATGGCATCATACCTCTGCACGTCATCCGGCACAATTCGAAACACCATGTCGCCTGCAGTACATTTCCCTATTGTCAATTTTTCCCGAATGATTCCTGGCGACTTTCTCTGATTTTCCGGTTTACCGAACCCTATCAACACATTCGGAGCTCTAGTAATAATAAATCTATATTTGAGTACTACTGACGCCTTGACAGTACAATCAGAACTGCCGGGGTCAATTAACGCGTCAATCAAATACGTACCGACCTGTACTTGTTTCACATACTTCGCAATACTGTTATTAGAAGCAAAAGTTACAGTATTAACCTCAGCACTCGATAATTTCCTAGGTTTATTGCATTTATTAGCGACATGTGCCATCTCTGAATAATTAAAACATTTTATTTCTCGCGGATTTGTGCAATTTTTGGTTTATGCCCAGACAAATTACAACGATAACAATTACGTTCGCTCGCTGATGTAAATGCTAACGCCGAATCTTCCGTACCGTCCGCTTTGACGTTCTTGAAGTTCTGAGGAGCTGTCCCGTTGTTGCGGATCTTTCGATAACCATTCGCTGACTTCGCTGCATCTTTTTCTGCGTTGATTCGCTGTTTTCGAGTCGACTCCACCAACTCGAGTTCCTCCAGGGGCCGCAGAAGATCTTCCAGATCAAAATGTCCTCGATTCAAAGTCGCAGTACTGTTTTCTTTTGACCATAGGCCAACAGCCACTTGAGTTTTAATTTCATCCAAACTCATATTCAACGTCTTGCATAAACGAATCTTGTCAAAAAAGTACTCCTTTGTGTTTTCACCATGTTTTCGACATCTAGACTGCATCTCTTGCCATTTCTCCGTAAGAAATTTTTCTAATGCAAACTTATTCGAAAAAGCAGGAGGAAAAGTTTTCCAGTTTCGGATTTGGTCGGTACTGGCAAGATAGCTTAAGCCATAGCTTAGCACTAGCCGGCCCTGAAAGTCCGTCAAATTTAGCTATATTTTGCGACAGATCTGGCAACACATTGTACATAGATGTTGCCTGAACTTGATTTGCTGCCGCCATCAGCACTGTATTCTGACGCACCATCGCCGTCATGGCTGCAATCAATTGCTCCATCTCGTTTCCAGGCTGCTGTTGTCCATTTCCAGGTAGTTGTGCATAATTAGGTTGCTGCTGTTCCATTCCAAGCTGTTGTACCAATTCAGGTTACTGTTGTTGAAAATTTTGCGGTTGCTGGATATTTTTTGGTTGTTGTAAAAGTTGATTTTCCACTGGCCCTCCAGCCATATTCAGCAAAGCGTTAGCTGCAAATTGATCCTCCATTGCACTGACACAGCACTTTTCAGACGCAAGATGGCCTCTTCTTTGTTCGTTTGTTACAAACCCAGTGGGCACGAAATTTAAGAACGTAATTGGAACGTTCTAAAAACTTTCCTTGGACGTTCAAATAAAAAAACGTTATTTGGACGTTTTAAAAAGTGTCCTAAGTCAGACCAAATAATGTTCTAAAAACGTTTCATATTCCAAATACATCCTTAAAACATCTCTGGCACATTGTATGTTCAAGGAACGTTATTTGGACTGACATAGGACGTTTTTTTAGCCATTCTAATGGCGTTTTTTAACGTTTGTGCCCACTGAGAACGCACAATTCGCTGACCAGACGCCATTTTGAAAATTTTCACTCAAGCAGCCAAATCTGGCTTTATTTTGTCACTTCCAGTGATCAAACTTCACAAAATCACTCTAAAGAAAGCACTACCCCGTCCTCGAGAGAAGTGAGCAAAACATTCCACTTCTCAAATGTTATATTGATCACTGCTATGGTGCAAGAAATAATTTCTGAACACTCATAAGTTTGATAAAGGATGCAGAGTTTATTACATTGAACTGAATGAAATTGTTACATTAAATACGACTCGGAAGCCTACTTTAATAACAGACGGATATTTCGCCTCGTTGGCTAATCTTATCTCGCTCAAAAGCTGAATGCTTACCGGGAACTCAATCGTACAACGCTATCGTGACGACGACTCTTGTCCAACTGCCGCGACACGCCGGGCACTCGCACTGCTCTCAACCTGTTCCTAGTGAGATCTAGTTTCTTATGAAAACTCCCTAAATAATAATTTTGAAATTATTATACAATTTTCAAACAAATAATAAAATTTATAACTAAAAGGATAATCTTAAGGAGGAAGCAACTGCAATAAAAAAATTTCAGCATGTACAAAGCAAATCAATTTCTAACAAGAATATTACATCAGGGCTATCACAAAACTTTTTTTTTTTAATTCCCTAATTTTCCCTGCCCAATTTTTCATTTTCCTTGACCATCAATATTCAAAGACCAGAATCTTAAATTTGTAACATATTTAACCTCGAATCTTTTATAAGCGGAATC
Source organism: Andricus coriarius (assembly GCA_932066315.1). Lineage (NCBI taxonomy): Eukaryota > Metazoa > Arthropoda > Insecta > Hymenoptera > Cynipidae > Andricus > Andricus coriarius. Next base: position 9,651 of record CAKNWT010191851.1, read on the forward strand.
AAACAATTTCAAATTAAAATTGGAAAATTTCAAATTTATTCTGCTTGACAGTTATTTAAAATTATGGAAATTCCCTGACTTTTGCAAGTTTTTTTCTAAATCCCTGACTTTTCTTTTAAATTATTGTTGGCATATTAAATTTCTGTACAATTACTACTTTTACGTAATTTGAGTACGGTCCCTTATGGAAAGGAGAAGGGTTTTTCATGTAGCTGGAGGAAGGGGATTCTTATACCTATAAATTCAAGAAAAGAGATCCAAAGGATGTAAACAAAATTACAGATAGCAAAAAGAATCAGTTAATTTTTAGTTTTTCTTCAAGAAAAAAATGTCAGAAATTACCAATTATTTTTTTCATTTTCATTATTATAAAATGATTCCGCATAAATTGAATTTAAGGGAATTTAGTATACTAATTGAGAGTAATTACATTATTTTTGTTAAAATAAACTTACATAAGTAATAAATATGTTCAAAATAAACATAATTAAATTTGTATTGAAATTATATGACAATTTATTTCTTTCTTGTCTTGTATACAGGGTGTTCAAAAAGTAACGAAACACCGAAATAATTTTCCAGGTAAAATATTTTTCAAAAAGGTCAAGGTCATGCTTGAAGTAACTTTTACAAGGAATCTAGTGGTGACCTTGAATTTGACCTTGAGCTTGACCTCAGGGTTATTTCAAGGTCAACTTTGTTTTTTTAAGTGGGAACCCCTATTTTTGACAAACGGAAATCCAAAGAGCAGAAAATTTTGCGTCTAAACATAAACTCAAGTCATGGGTCAAGTATGTCCTTGAAATACAGCTGAAGGTTTTTATTCTTGACCCAGATATGGGGCGGGTCCAATCCAAATTGACCTTCAAGGTCAAAAACTAAATTTTGTAAGTAAAAAAAAATGTTAAAAATGGAAAAAAAATCAAATTAAAAATTTATTTATTCATTATTTTATCAAATTTTTTGTGAAGAAAGTTAAAACTATACTTTGATCGACTTTTTTATTATTCGTGGGTTTGATGCTAGCATAACTAATATTCAATACGCACTTTTTTCTTCATTTTTTTAATTTGATTTTTTTTTCAATTTTTTCAATTTTTTTACTTAAAAAACTTTGTTTTTGACCTTGAAGGTCAATTTGAAGGTCAAATTAAAGGTCACCACTGGATTCCTTGTTAAAAGTTACTGCAAGAATGACCACGAAGTTTTTCGTAAACACCTGAGCCGCAACAGTACAGATTGGACCCGCCCCATAGCTGGGTCAAGCCTAATAACCTTCAGCTGAAGTTCAAGGTCACCATTTACCCACGACTTGAGTACATTTTTGGACGTAAAATTTCCCGCTCTTTCGATTGCCGTTGTCACGAATAGGGGTTCCCATTTAAAAAAGCAAAGTTGACCCTGAAATAACCTTGAAGGTCAAGCTCAAGGTCAAATTCAAGGTCACCACTGGATTCCTTGTTAAAAGTTACTTCAAGAATGATCTTGACCTTTTTGAACAATATTTTACCTGGAAAATTATTTAGGTTTTCGTTACTTTTTGGACACCCTGTATATCATAAAATTAATATTAAAATCATTTTTTTAATTATACGCACTGTAAATAATCTAAACATTAATAATACACATAATGTTCAATTGTCTCAATTTAATTTATATTATAAACATCGTATGTGTATATACAGGCGCGGAAACTGAATCTTCATAGTGGAAAAACTCTTGTGTATTTTTTTGAGATTTTCAAAATAGTATAATAGAACGAACGCTTTGATAAATGAATTTTATGTTGATTTAGCGGTTTCCTTCTGACTGAATGACGTGAAAGCAGTTTTTTTTTATCGAATTTCAAAGCGACTGAAATCGGATCGCATGTTTCGTTTTATTTCCTGATCATTTGACGTCTATGTAATTGAAAAAGTATTCATTTGAAGAAAATTTTTCATCTCTCAATTTTTAAGGTTTTTAACTTAAAGATGTAACGAAGAAAAACGTTTAAATAAACCAAAGAATGTTATTTTTCAGTGTGGATTTATATTTTTTACTAGAAATCTTTGAGCTGTTAAATTTATAAAATTTAAATGTTTAAAATTTTACAGTAGAACGGCATTTAATTTGAAATTGTTATAAGCTTCCATTTTATACAAGTAAATTATGATGCCTATAAATCAAACATTTTTGAATGAAAAGTTTTATAAGCTTAAATTTGAAAAGTTTTATATGCAAAAGAGTTCAACTTTTAGTGCTTTGATTTGCAGTTCAGTTTTAATTACTTCAAATGGATAATTTATTTTATTTTCAATGACCATGACAAATTTTGACGAACCCGGAAAAATTGAGACATTTTTTTAATCCTGATGAGATTTTCATCTTTATTGAACTAAAAAGAAGGCAATATTGTGAAACTGGTAAGTAGGTTAGATCGCCTCGAAAAACATGTCGTATTATCAAGTTATTGCGTCTAGATTTAATCACAAGAATTATTTGTTAACTTCATATATTTAACCTCATTTTATTCACGTTAAAAATAATCGTTTTGAAATGTATGTGTAAAGAGATGTTAATTTCGTGAAGAAATAAGCTTGATAAAGTACAATCTGTTTGAAAAATATTTGAATGGAAAATAATTTTTTATATAAAATTAAAATACCGAATGACTATTTTTTAATTTTCTTTGTTTAATTGCTTTGAGGTTATATAAATATAATTTTCCTGGTTTTCTTGAGGCACAACATAAAGATTTTTTAAATTTTCTGATATGTCGAAAACATCTAGAAAATTCCTAATCAAGTTTTTTTTTATTTTATAGGGTTTTACAAAATTTTAAAAATACTTTAGTTTAGCTTAAAGATAATTACAAATATTTTATGAATCTTAGAAAACACTTCAAAGTTTTCAAATATTTTTAATCTCTTTAAAACTTCTAAAATTTCTAAATATCTTTTAAACTGACTCGATTTATTTCTAAAATTGCCTTCAAATCTTCTAGATTGTTTTTCAACAATTTTGGTAATCTTTTGAATTATTTTAAAAACTTTTACAACATTCTGTTAAAATTACTTTTTCGAAATGAAAAATCACTTTAAAGTTTCTCGCGGATTTTCAGAAAAAATTTTATTATTATCTTGAAACCTTTCAAAATTTGTACAAATCTGCTGCACTTTTTGTTTAGAAATCTTTAAAAATCTACATTTTGTTTTCAATTTTTTGAAAGCTTCTTAAATTTTAAATTATTTTTAAAATCTTTGCAAAAGTTTCTATATCGTTTCCAGAGTGATTCCAATTTTTTCTCTAATTTGTGAAATTTCTTTAAAAACTAAAACAATTACCTTACAATCTTCCAAATTTTGTTCGATATTTTTAGAAATCTTTTGAAATTTTTTAGATTCTTTCAATGAATCTGAAAGTGAAACAAAATTGTGTTTTTTCAACATGGGAGAAACGTTAAAGCCGAATACAGTTAAAAAATTAATTTTCAAAACAAAATCAACAAAATAGTTATGTTTTCTGATCTCGTATCGAAACCTTTGTCACGTTTCTTTGCGAAATTTGCAAGCAATTTTTCCATAACTGTTTCCTTGGCAGTAGCTTGATCTGATCTCGAATCGAAACCTTTGTCACGTTTCTTTGCGAAATTTGCAAGTAATTTTTCCAAGCCGAAACGACCTCAACCTATTCTCAAACTTTAAATGGGTGAGATCTCTGGCTTGCTTGAACAGTGAAGCCACGAGATACATTTATTTCTAAAAAGAAAAATTGTCAACAAAGACCACCAATTTTTAAACAAATAGTTAAGCTTTTACCCAAAAAAATTATTTTCAACTAAAATGATGAATCTTTAACCAAAAAATGATAAATGATCAACTTTCAACAAAAAATGAAATAGTTACATTTTCAGCAAAAAATAATTTATAACGAAAAATTCATTTGTTATAAAATACATACATTTTAAGCCAACTAATTAAATAGTCCACAGAGAAGGATTTTTTAATCAAGAAAGACAACAAACTTAAATCAAATTGTTTAATTTTTAAGCCGAAAAGACCCATTTCTTCATCACATAGCTTAATTTTTAAGCGGAAAACAAAAAATAATTAATCTAAAGATATTGTAACTTAGGGAAAGAAATAAGGCGAATTTTTAACAACGTACCAGAAATTAAATAGTTACATCCTCAGGTAAAAAATTAATTTTAAACAACAAAAGAAACAATTTTTACCACAGTAGTTAATTAATTTTTAATTAAAAATGCAATAGTTAAATCTGCAGTTAAAAAATTAATTTTAAACTAAAAAAAAAATTCAACTAAATAGTTCAAATTTTCATCTGTCTAAATAAATTTTTGATCAAAAAGATCAACTTTTTAGGAATAAGATCACTTTCTATCAAAAAGACGAAGTTTTAACAAAATAAATCAATTTACATCAAAATAGTTAAATTTCCAAGACCTACCAATTTTTAGGGAAATAATTAAACCTTTACCCAGAGAAATAATATTTTATTCAAAACGATGAATTTTAAACCAGTTGAATTTTGAAGAAAAAAGGTTAATTTGCAACCAAGAACATTAATTTTCTTATAATGAAGAGGAATCTTAAAAAAGTACATGAATTTTAAACTAAAAAAATACAGTTGAAACAAAAAATAGAATATTAAATTTTTTTGTTCGAAGAATTAATGTTTAAAAAGGAAGATGAATCATTTTGGTTGAAAATGTATCTTTCTCTGTCGAAATGTATTTTTACAATTAAATACAATAATTTTCAATAAACTAGTATAATTTGATTTTCTATTTGCTGATTTTGTTATATAAAATTAATTATTAAACAAATTTTGTAATTTGCAAAGCGAATAATTAAGAATAACTATAGTACTTCCTAAATAAAATAATTTCCATACAAACTTTGCAAACAGTAAAGAATCCATGTTTCTAATTTTCATTAACGGTTTTAATTTTTCATAAACTATGTTTCAATTTAGGAAAATTTTATTATTCAAATTATAAAAAAATATTTTTAAATGCATTAAAGTATCAGAACTTTTGATTCTTGTCATCTAACAATTTAACAATTCATATAGATGCTAAGAGATAAAATTGTTTGTTTTCGTTCATGGT